>JAVSCE010009380.1:0-179654 GCA_032199065.1 Smutsia gigantea | reverse complement strand
AAGTAAAGACACAGGGGCACTAGACAACACACTAGAACAGATGGACCTAACAGATATCTACAGAACTCTGCACCCAAAAGCAGCAGGATACACATTCTTCTCAAGGGCACATGGAACATTTTCCAGAATAGACCACATACTAGGCCACAAAAAGAACCTCAGTAATTTCAAAAATATTGAAATCCTACCAACCAACTTCTCAGATCACCAAGGTATAAAACTAGAAATAAATTTTAGAAAGAAATCAAAAAGGCTCACAAATACATGGAGACTTAACAACACTCTCCTAATTAATCAATGGGTTAACGACCAAATCAAAACAGAAATCAAAGAATATATGGAGACTAATGACAACAACAACACAAAGCCACAACTTCTGTGGGACGCAGCAAAGGCAGTTCTAAGAGGAAAGTATATTGCAATCCAGGCCTATTTAAAGAAAGAAGAACATTCCCAAATGAATAGTCTAAAGACACAATTACTGAAATTGGAAAAAGAAGAACAAATGAGGCCCAAAGTCACCAGAAGGAGGGACATAATAAAGATTAGAGAAGAAATAAATAAAATTGAGAAGAATAAAACAATAGAAAAAAATCAATGAAACCAAGAGCTGGTTCTTTGAAAAAATAAACAAAATAGATAAACCCCTAGCCAGACTCATTAAGAGAAAAAGAGAATCTACACACATAAACACAATCAGAAATGAGAAAGGAAAAATCACGACGGACCCCACAGAAATACAAAGAATCATAAGAGAATATTATGAGAATCTATATGCTAACAAACTGGAAAGCATAGAAGAAATGGACAACTTTTTAGAAAAATACAACCTTCCAAGACTGACCAAGCAAGAAACAGAAAAACTAAACAGACCAATCACCAGTGACGAAATCGAATTGGTAATCAAAAAACTACCCAAGAACAAAACCCCTGGGCCTGATGGATTCACCTCTGAATTCTACCAGACATATAGAGAAGAAATAACACCGATTCTCCTTAAAGTTTTCCAAAAAATAGAAGAGGAGGGAATACTTCCAAACTCATTCTATGAAGCCAGCATCACTCTAATACCAAAACCGGGCAAAGACCTCACCAAAAAAGAAAATTACAGACCAATATCCCTGATGAACGTAGATGCAAAAATACTCAACAAAATATTAGCAAATCGAATTCAAAAATACATCAAGAGGATCATACACCATGATCAAGTGGGATTCATCCCAGGGATGCAAGGATGGTACAACATTCGAAAATCCATCAACATCATCCACCACATCAACAAAAAGAAGAACAAAAACCACATGATCATCTCCATAGATGCTGAAAAAGCATTTGACAAAATTCAGCATCCATTCCTGATTAAAACTCTCAACAAAATGGGTATAGAGGGCAAGTACCTCAACATCATAAAGGCTATATATGACAAACCCACAGCTAACATCATACTTAACGGCGAGACGCTGAAAGCTTTTCATCTAAGATCAGGAACAAGACAGGGATGCCCACTCTCTCCACTGTTATTCAACATAGTACTGGAGGTCCTAGCCACAGCAATCAGACAAAACAAAGACATACAAGGCATCCAGATTGGTAAAGAAGAAGTCAAATTGTCACTATTTGCAGATGACATGATACTGTACATAAAAAACCCTAAAGATTCCATTCCAAAACTACTAGAACTAATATCTGAATTCAGCAAAGTTGCAGGATACAAAATTAACACACAGAAATCTGTTGCTTTCCTATACACTAATGATGAACTAACAGAAAGAGAAATCAGAAAAACAATTCCATTCACAATTGCATCAAAAAGAATAAAATACCTAGGAATAAACCTAACGAAGGAAGTGAAAGACCTGTACTCTGAAAACTACAAGACACTCCTAAGAGAAATTAAAGAGGACACTAACAAATGGAAATGCATCCCCATGCTCTTAGCTAGGAAGAATAAATATCGTCAAAATGGCTATACTACCTAAAGCAATCTACAGATTCAATGCAATCCCTATCAAACTACCAACAGCATTCTTCAATGAACTGGAACAAATAATTCTAAAATTCATATGGAACCACAAAAGACCCCGAATAGCCAAAGCAATCCTGAGAAGGAGGAATAAAACAGGGGGAATTACACTCCCTGACTTCAAGCTCTACTACAAAGCCACAGTAATCAAGACAATTTGGTATTGGCACAAAAACAGACCCACAGACCAGTGGAACAGAATAGAAAATCCAAACATTAACCCAAACATATACAGTCAATTAATATTTGATAAAAGTGCCTTGGATATACAATGGGGAGATGACAGCCTCTTCAGCAGCTGGTGTTGGAAAAACTGGACAGCTACGTGTAAGAGAATGAAACTGGACTACTGTCTAGCCCCATACACAAAGGTAAACTCAAGGTGGATCAAAGACTTGAATGTAAGTCATGAAACCATAAAAGTCTTAGAAAAAAACATAGGCAAAAATCTCTTGGACATAAACATGAGCAACTTCTTCATGAACATATCTCCCCGGGCAAGGGAAACAAAAGCAAAAATGAACAAGTGGGACTATATCAAGCTGAAAAGCTTCTGTACAGCAAAGGACACCATCAGTAGAACAAAAAGACATCCTACAGTATGGGAGAATATATTCATAAAAAACGTATCTGATAAAGGGTTGACATCCAAAATATATAGAGAACTCATGCACCTTAACAAACAGAAAGCAAATAATCCAATTAAGAAATGGGCAGAGGACATGAATAGACACTTCTCCAAAGAAGAAATTCAGATGGCCAACAGGCACATGAAAAGATGCTCCATCCACATTGCTAATCATCAGAGAAATGCAGATTAAAACCACAATGAGATATCACCTCACACCAGTGAGGATGGGCAACATCCAAAACACAAACAACAACAAATGTTGGCGAGGATGTGGAGAAAAGGGAACCCTCCTACACTGCTGGTGGGACTGCAAATTAGTTCAACCATTGTGGAAAGCAGTATGGAGGTTCCTCAAAAAACTCAAAATAGAAATACCATTTGACCCAGGAATTCCACTCCTAGGAATTTACCCTAAGAATGCAGCAGCCCAATTTGAAAAGGACAGATGCACCCCTATGTTTATTGCAGCACTATTTACAATAGCCAAGAAATGGAAGCAACCTAAGTGTCCATCAGTTGATGAATGGATAAAGAAGAGGTGGTACATATACACAATGGAATATTATTCAGCCATAAGAAGAAAACAAATCCTACCATTTGCAACAACATGGATGGAGCTAGAGGGTATTATGCTCAGTGAAATAAGCCAAGCCGAAAAAGACAAGTATCAAATGATTTCACTCATATGTGGAGTATAAGAACAAAGAAAAAATACTGAAGGAACAAAACAGCAGCAGACTCACAGAACCCAAGAACGGACTAATAGTTACCAAAGGGAAAGGGACTGGGGAAAATGGGCGGGAAGGGAGGGATAAGAGGGAAAAAGGGGCATTACGATTAGCAGATGTAATGTTGGGGGGGCACGGGGAGGGCAGCACAACTCAGAGAAGACAAGTAGTGATTCTATAGCATCTCACTACGCTGATGGACAGTGACTGTAATGGGGTTGGTGGGGGGGACCTGATGAAGGGGTAGTTTAATAATTGTAATATTGCACATGTAATTGTAAATTAATGATAATAAAATAAATTATATTAAAAAAAAAAAGATGCACACAGGGACAGCAGCTCGCAGAGAGCTTAGCACTTTTGTCTCTAGCTGACGCTCTTTGTCACACCAATGAGTAAACTGAGGCGTTTCCCCCCACAACTCTGATTTTCAAAGCTTTTTTTAAAATCATATTTCCTATTTGTTCTTTCGAAGGCTTTTTTCCTTCCATAGGATCATTACTACAATTTTATAATGAGATGATTCAGGAAAACAGGATTCCCGTTACAGAAAATTTCTTTTAATAACTCATTTTCTGAATTAGTGTCTTAGATTATAAGCAATAGAAATGAATTCTGGGAAATGTAAGCACTGGATAAATAAATAAATTCAATTTATTAGGTGGATATGGTGGTAGCTTATAGCATCAAAGGAAAAGCTGAACAACGAGGTCTTAGAAAGGACAGACAGCAGGGCACACCAGGAAGCCGGTGATTCCAGGTATATCACCTTTGGGATACACCTGTGCTGACTATTCTGCTCAGCCTGTGTTGCTCATCAGTGTAGAAATTCTCGGGGGAGAGAGGCTGGTTGGCTTAGCGTGATTCATGCCTGGCCCTTGGAGGAGGAAGGGCAGGGCATCTTGACTTCAAGACCCATGGAAAGAGTATCTGATGAGGAAGCCTGGGTTCAGCGGTCTACAGTCAGCATCCATCCTGACTGGTTGGGTGTGATAACAACCATGTCATTTACTTACATATATTGACTATCACCCCTGGAGAGGGGTGGGTCCCCAAAGAAAAACTGAGATGTTTTAGCTGAAACAGAAGGGTCAATAGACAGGCAAACCCCCTTCTCTACACACATCTCTATTGTGAAACAGACATGCACCACGGTATTGACTGAAGAGTATATTGATAACATATTTACTCTAAAGTCCACGTATCTATTATTCCAAGAGGAAGAATATTTTAAACTATCTGTACACATGAGAGCATTTCATGAAATCTTGGTGATCTCTGGTTCTTCAAGGCAAACCTACTTTCTACCTCATCATCAGATTAAAATAGAAATTAAACAGTCCAAAGGGTGCTTACCCTGCCAAGATTTTGGCATCCACCCCCTCCCCCTGAACCTTCTAATGTATTCACTAAAATGTTATACAAATGGGGGGGGGGGGTTCTTTTTCTTTTTTTTTTTTTAATAGGAGAGAATAAGAAAGGTTGTGTAGCTATGAAAAGTACACTGTCACCAGAACCTCATCACAGTTCTTCCAGAAAACATTATAGGGAATAAATAGCTGCAGTCTCATGGCAACATTCAGCTGAACAATGCACAGAGATGGAAGACATTCTTTGCTTAGAAATTCGTGCCTAGGAAAGGATAAAATCCAGATCTACTCACCTTAATTATGGAGAATGCAGTCAGTCCGCCGCCAGGGCAAATGAGACTCAACTGGGTAGTCTTCCTGCTTCCTTGGATTTTTGTGAGGACTGACTGATGTCCTCATAAAGCCAACATGAATGGACCTGTGTATCACAGAGAGGGCTCAGTGGCATGCCAGTAACCTTCCAAGGCTTCTTAACTGGAATTTAGCATTTTCTCGGACGTTCTGTGCATTGGTCACACTCTACAAGCAGTGGAGGGAAATAATGATGGTAGCCCCCCGACATCCTTCCCATAGACAAATCTGCAAGCAGTGCTCTTAAGTCATTAAGTCTATTTGAAGTCATATTTCTCTGCTTTAAAACATGAAGTAAAATAACTATCTTTGTATTGTTTGGGGAATCTGGCATCCATGGCCCAAGTAACTAGCAGATGCACATTTCTTTGAATCCTCCTGTTTCTTTAAAATCCAAGTGATTTTGCATTCTATGCCGTCATCTGTCCTATATTTTAATAAGAAATTACCATTTTCCCCCAAATTCTGGATGCACATTGTTCTCTGGAAAGTGGTGGCAGGCATGTGGCACGGCCACCTGACTGAGATGGCTCAGTGTGGAACAGAGGGACTGTGGTTCCTCTTTTGGCTCTGTCGCCCTGTCCCAGAATGGGCCAGGCCAGGAACTTCACTTCACTTTCCCCTAGCTCCCCTGTTTGAGCAATTAAGTGGCTGATTTCTGTACACTCTCTAATGCAGCTTGAAAAGCCTACCAGCCTGGTCATCTTTGTTGTGGACCTCAGGGGTAGAAAAATAAAAAAAAGGAAAGTGATCAGAAAGCCATCTTTTCACTGATTAATATATCTGGGCCATAACAGAAACGTACATTTGAAAATTCCCTTTAGAACTCCCATCTCTGGTGCACAGACGTTGGAGAGCAGGTCCAGAAAGAGTCCTTAAATTGGAAGCCAGGAATATAAGAAAAAGGATCCAAGTGTTTATCCATTAAATACCAAATCCCTGATTGGGCCCCTTTCCACCATCTGTTCTTCCTTTATCTGAGCAGAGCAGCCTCGGTCAGCACCGAAGCGCCATCCGTGGCACTTGTCCACTTCTGTCCAGCACTGTCCCCACTGAATGCTGAAGGGGCGGCTTATCACGAGCTCGGAGGGATCAACGCTATCCTGCACGATTGAATTAAGATTGGAAAATATCTTGACAGGCTGGAATAATGGATAAAATGTAACATTTGAAATTTAATCAGGATGAATGTAAAGTCTGGCCCACCGGTTCAGAATACCAAGTGCACGAAAATAGTTGATCTTGTGAAAAAGGCCTAGAATGTTCCATTGACTACAGTCTCAATCGGCGCCAACAGGCTCAGCAGGATGACTTGGCGCCGTCTCCTTCCCCCCACTCCCAACCAAGCTAGCACCATGTGGACTTTGCTGAGTAAAGCTGATAAAAGCAAGAGAAGAAATTCTGCACTAGTGCCAGTCAGGCCACGTCTGTGTTGTTAGTGTGACACGCAGGAAAGCAGACAAGGCTCCAATCAGGTGAGTTGTGGCCTTGCAGAGCAGGGAGGCCGCGAAGAGAATCCAGAATTTAGCTGGGGCCTGAAAAGATAAGGCCGGTAGCAACGTCACTGCAGAATCCCAATCGCCAAAATCAGGAGGTAAAGTCAAAAAAGGTTGAGAAAGAATCACATAAGAATATAAAGAGCTGGACTTCCGGGAAGGTGGCGGTGTGAGCAGGGCAGCAGAAATCTCCTCCCAACACTATATTTATCTACGAAAACACAGAAAATACATCTATTCCTAAAAGAGAGACGAGAATACACAGAAAAGCGCACAGCGTGCAGCTACACCCGAGAGGACTCGGCACAACAAGAGGCGGGTAAGATACGGAGCCGCGACCCGCGCCCGAGCCCTCCCCACCCCAGCGCACAGGCGGGAGGAGAGGATTCAGAGCCGGGAGGGAGTGGAAGTACACCCCACGAAGTAGCCAGCCCCGGTGATCTGCGTGGGGAGCGCTGACCCACATTGCGCAGTGCAGCGGAGATTGGAGAGACAGAGGGGCAGGATCTGAGCGGGGAACGCGCCAGGGTGCTTGCAGCCGGCTCCGGGAAGGAAAAAAAAAGTGCGCGCTTTCTTCAGCGGTCTTAAAGAGACAGGAGCCCAGCAGAGGAGCCGGATCGCCCCAGCACACTCAGCCCAGCAGGCTGGGAGTCCTGGGGAGTTTCAGACGCCTTAGCTGGCGACTGAGGAAGCGTGGCCATACTTAACACTTCTCACTGAGATCAACAGCCTCCTATTCGTTCCCACCCCTGCCAGAGCAATAAAGGGCCCTGCAGAGCGGCACAGTCACAGCTGTGGAATAGTGGGGCAATAGCGCCACCTAGAGCATTCCCACAGAATCTACGTCTGGTGGGCATTTTTTTTGTTTTGTTTTGTTTTTGTTTTTTCTTTTCTTTCTTTTTTTTCTTTTTTCTTTCTTTCTTTTTTTTCCTTTTTTTTCTTTTTTTCTCTTTTTTTATTCTTCTCTTTTTAAAGTCTTAAAGAGCCCAGCTGACATACGTGGCAACTATCAGTGACCAAATTATACAGCCATGAAAAGACAGAGGAATATGGTTCAGACCAAAATCAACCAGACAACCCCAGAGAGGGAGTCTGAAGGGATGGAAATGCACAGCCTCCCTGAAAAAGAATTTAGAATAAAAGTCATAACCATGCTGATGGACCTACAGAGAAATGTGCAAGAGCTGAGGGAGGAAGTGAGGGAACTGAAGAAAGACAATACAGAAATCAGACAAGCAATCGACGGGCTTAACAGCAGAATGGATGAGATGCGAGAGACTGTTAATGGAATAGAAAACAGAGAACAGGAGTATAGAGCAGCTGAGGCAGAGAGAGATAAAAGGATTTCTAGGAATGAAAGAATATTAAGAGAACTGTGTGACCAATCCAAACGGAACAATATTCGCATTATAGGACTACCAGAGGAAGAAGAGAAAAAGGGATAGAAAGTGTCTTTGAAGAAATAATTGCTGAAAACTTTCCCTCGCTGGGGAAGGAAGTAGTCTCGCAGTCCACAGAAGCTCATAGATCTCCCAAAACAAGGGACCCAAGGAAGACAACACCAAGACACATAATTATTAAGATGGCAAAGATCAAAGATAAAGACAGGGTATTAAAGGCAGCTAGAGAGAGAAAAAAGATCACCTACAAAGGAAAACCCCTCAGACTATCATCAGACTTCTCAACAGAAACCTTACAGGCCAGAAGAGAATGGCATGATATATTTAACGTAATGAAACAGAAGGGCCTCGAACCAAGAATATTGTATCCAGCACGATTATCATTTAAATATGATGGAGGGATTGAAACAATTTCCAGATAAGCGAGTTAAGAGAATTTGCGTCTCATAAACCACCACTACAGGATATCTTAAATGGACTGCTCTAGAGGAAGCACCTAAGGCTAAAAAGATGTCACCAGAGGAAAAAAAAAAAATCATAGCAAGAAAGCAGACCATCCAAATACCAACTAAAGGCAAAAGAGAATAAAACACCTATTATAGAAAGAATGGAGAATAAGAAGGGAGAGAAATAAAGAACATCAGACTGTGTTTACAATAACTTAACAAGAAAGTTAAGTTAGATTGTTAGATAGTAAAAAAGCAACCCTTGAACCCTTGGTAACCACAAATCTAAAGCCAGCAATGGCAATAAGTACATATCTATCAATAATCACCCTAAATGTAAATGGACTGAATGCACCAATCAAAAGACACAGAGTAACAGAATGGATAAAAAGCAAGACCCATCTATATGCTGCCTACAAGAAACTCACCTCAAATCCAAAGATATACACAGACTAAAAGTGAAGGGATGGAAAAAGATATTTCATGCAAACAACAAAGAGAAAAAAGCAGGTGCTGCAGTACTTGTATCAGACAAAATAGACTTCAAAACGAAGAAGGTAACAAAAGATAAAGAAGGACATTACATAATGATAAAGGGGTCAGTCCAACAAGAAGATATAACCATTATAAATATATATGCACCCAACACAGGAGCGCCAGCATATGTGAGACAAATACTAACAGAATTAAAGGAGGAAATAGACAGCAATGCATTCATCTTAGGAGACTTCAACACACCACTCACTGCAGAGGACAGATCAACAAGACAGAAAATAAGTAAAGACACAGAGGCACTGAACAACACACTAGAACAGATGGACCTAACAGACATCTACAGAACTCTACACCCAAAAGCAACAGGATACACAGTCTTCTCAAGTGCACATGGAACATTTTCCAGAATAGACCACATACTAGGCCACAAAAAGAACCTCAGTAAATTCAAAAATATTGGAATCCTACCAACCAACTTCTCAGATCACCAAGGTATAAAACTAGAAATAAATTTTAGAGAGAAATCAAAAAGGCTCACAAATACATGGAGACTTAACAACACTCTCCTAATTAATCAATGGGTTAACGAGCAAATCAAAACAGAAATCAAAGAATATATGGAGACTAATGACAACAACAACACAAAGCCACAACTTCTGTGGGACGCCGCAAAGGCAGTTCTAAGAGGAAAGTATATTGGAATCCAGGCCTATTTAAAGAAGGAAGAACATTCCCAAATGAATAGTCTAAAGACACAATTACTGAAATTGGAAAAAGAAGAACAAATGAGGCCCAAAGTCACCAGAAGGAGGGACATAATAAAGATTAGAGAAGAAATAAATAAAATTGAGAAGAATAAAACAATAGAAAAAATCAATAAAACCAAGAGCTGGTTCTTTGAAAAAATAAACAAAATAGATAAACCCCTAGCCAGACTCATTAAGAGAAAAAGAGAATCTACACACATAAACACAATCAGAAATGAGAAAGGAAAAATCACGACGGACCCCACAGAAATACAAAGAATCATAAGAGAATATTATGAGAATCTATATGCTAACAAGCTGGAAAACATAGAAGAAATGGACAACTTCTTAGAAAAATACAACCTTCCAAGACTGACCAAGCAAGAAACAGAAAAACTAAACAGACCAATCACCAGTGACGAAATCGAATGGTAATCAAAAAACTACCCAAGAACAAAACCCCTGGGCCTGATGGATTCACCTCTGAATTCTACCAGACTTATAGAGAAGAAATAACACCGATTCTCCTTAAAGTTTTCCAAAAAATAGAAGAGGAGGGAATACTTCCAAACTCATTCTATGAAGCCAGCATCACTCTAATACCAAAACCGGGCAAAGACCTCACCAAAAAAGAAAATTACAGACCAATATCCCTGATGAAAGTAGATGCAAAAATACTCAACAAAATATTAGCAAACCGAATTCAAAAATACATCAAGAGGATCATACACCATGATCAAGTGGGATTCATCCCAGGGATGCAAGGATGGTACAACATTCGAAAATCCATCAACATCATCCACCACATCAACAAAAAGAAGAACAAAAACCACATGATCATCTCCATAGATGCTGAAAAAGCATTTGACAAAATTCAGCATCCATTCATGATTAAAACTCTCAACAAAATGGGTATAGAGGGCAAGTACCTCAACATCATAAAGGCTATATATGACAAACCCACAGCTAACATCATACTTAACGGCGAGACGCTGAAAGCTTTTCATCTAAGATCGGGAACAAGACAAGGATGCCCACTCTCTCCACTGTTATTCAACATAGTACTGGAGGTCCTAGCCACAGCAATCAGACAAAACAAAGACATACAAGGCATCCAGATTGGTAAAGAAGAAGTCAAATTGTCACTATTTGCAGATGACATGATATTGTACATAAAAAACCCTAAAGACTCCACTCCAAAACTACTAGAACTAATATCTGAATTCAGCAAAGTTGCAGGATACAAAATTAACACACAGAAATCTGTTGCTTTCCTATACACTAATGATGAACTAACAGAAAGAGAAATCAGAAAAACAATTCCATTCACAATTGCATCAAAAAGAATAAAATACCTAGGAATAAACCTAACGAAGGAAGTGAAAGACCTGTACTCTGAAAACTACAAGACACTCCTAAGAGAAATTAAAGAGGACACTAACAAATGGAAATGCATCCCATGCTCTTGGCTAGGAAGAATAAATATTGTCAAAATGGCTATACTACCTAAAGCAATCTACAGATTCAATGCAATCCCTATCAAACTACCAACAGCTTTCTTCAATGAACTGGAACAAATAATTCTAAAATTCATATGGAACCACAAAAGACCCCGAATAGCCAAAGCAATCCTGAGAAGGAGGAATAAAACAGGGGGAATTACACTCCCTGACTTCAAGCTCTACTACAAAGCCACAGTAATCAAGACAATTTGGTATAGGCACAAAAACAGACCCACAGACCAGTGGAACAGAATAGAAAATCCAAACATTAACCCAAACATATACAGTCAATTAATATTTGATAAAGTGCCTTGGATATACAATGGGGAGATGACAGCCTCTTCAGCAGCTGGTGTTGGAAAAACTGGACAGCTACATGTAAGAGAATGAAACTGGACTACTGTCTAGCCCCATACACAAAGGTAAACTCAAGGTGGATCAAAGACTTGAATGTAAGTCATGAAACCATAAAACTCTTAGAAAAAAACATAGGCAAAAATATCTTGGACATAAACATGAGCAAATTCTTCATGAATATATCTCCCCAGACAAGGGAAACAAAAGCAAAAATGAACAAGTGGGACTATACCAAGCTGAAAAGCTTCTGTACAGCAAAGGACACCATCAGTAGAACAAAAAGACATCCTACAGTATGGGAGAATATATTCATAAAAAACGTATCTGATAAAGGGTTGACATCCAAAATATATAAAGAACTCATGCACCTTAACAAACAGAAAGCAAATAATCCAATTAAGAAATGGGCAGAGGACGTGAATAGACACTTCTCAAAGAAGAAATTCAGATGGCCAACAGGCACATGAAAAGATGCTCCACATCGCTAATCATCAGAGAAATGCAGATTAAAACCACAATGAGATATCACCTCACACCAGTGAGGATGGCCAACATCCAAAACACAAACAACAACAAATGTTGGCGAGGATGTGGAGAAAAGGGAACCCTCTACACTGCTGGTGGGACTGCAAATTAGTTCAACCATTGTGGAAAGCAGTATGGAGGTTCCTCAAAAAACTCAAAATAGAAATACCATTTGACCCAGGAATTCCACTCCTAGGAATTTACCCTAAGAATGCAGCAGCCCAATTTGAAAAGGACAGATGCACCCCTATGTTTATTGCAGCACTATTTACAATAGCCAAGAAATGGAAGCAACCTAAGTGTCCATCAGTAGATGAATGGATAAAGAAGAGGTGGTACATATACACAATGGAATATTATTCAGCCATAAGAAGAAAACAAATCCTACCATTTGCAACAACATGGATGGAGCTAGAGGGTATTATGCTCAGTGAAATAAGCCAAGCCTGAAAAAGACAAGTATCAAATGATTTCACTCATATGTGGAGTATAAGAACAAAGAAAAAAACTGAAGGAACAAAACAGCAGCAGACTCACAGAACCCAAGAACGGACTAATAGTTACCAAAGGGAAAGGGACTGGGGAAAATGGGCGGGAAGGGAGGGATAAGAGGGAAAAAGGGGCATTACGATTAGCAGATGTAATGTTGGGGGGGCACGGGGAGGGCAGTACAAGTCAGAGAAGACAAGTAGTGATTCTATAGCATCTCACTACGCTGATGGACAGTGACTGTAATGGGGTTGGTGGGGCCGACCTGATGAAGGGGTAGTTTAATAATCGTAATATTGCACATGTAATTGTAAATTAATGATAATAAAATAAATTATATTAAAAAAAAACTTGTTTTGTGGCCTAACATATGGTCTATCCTGAGACTGTCCCATGTGCACTTGAGAAGAATGTGTGTTCTGTTGTTATTGGGTAGAGTGTTCTGTATATATGTTAGGTCCAGTTGGTCTGGAGTGTTGTTCAAGTACTCTTTTGGTTTTCTGTCTGATTGCTCTTTCCATTATTGAAAGTGGGTTATTGAAGTCCCCTACTATTATTGTAAAACTTTTATCTCTCCCTTCAATTCTGTCAATGTTTGCATCTAATATTTAGGTGCTTTGATGTTTAATGCATATATATTTATAATTATTGTATCTTCTTGGTGAATTGACCCCTTTATCATTATATTATGTCCTTATTTGTCTCTTATATTAGTTTTTGACTTCAAATCTATTTTGTCTGATATTAGTAGAGTCACTCCTGCTCTCTTCAGGTTACTATTTGCATGGAATATGTTTTTCCATCCTTTCACTTTCAACCTCTTCATGTCCTTAAATCTAAGGTGAGTCTCTTATAGGCAGCATATAGTTGAATCCTGTTTTATATTTAGCACTTGCTTTTGCTATTTTGTTGTCTTAACTTTTTTGTTCATTTCCTTTATTACTGCCTTCCTTTATGTTTAGTTGATGTTTTTGTAGTGACACATTTTGATTCCCTCAGTTATGACTTTTAAATATTGGTCAACACAGAGCTAAGTAGTGTTATTTATTTTCAGTTATGCTGTTTCTTTTCTTGTTCAAATGTTTGTTTTTTCTGGAGTTTCTAATTACCTATTTTTCTTTTCTTTTGAGCTTTACCTGTTATTTTTCAAAGTATTTTCCCCCAACTTTATTGAAATGTAATCAACATATAACATTGTGTACTTTTAAGGTGTATAACATGATGTTTTGATATATGTATATTTGTGAAATAATTACCACAATAAGGTTAGTTAATACATCCATCACCTCACATAATTAGTTTTTTTGTGGTGAGAACATTTAAAGTGTACTGTTTTAGCAACTTTCAAATATACAGTACAGTATTGTTAGTTTTAGTTACTGTGCTGTATATTTGATCCCTAGGACTTATTCATTTTATTATACTGGAAGTTTGTACCCTTTGGCCAGCATCTGTCCATTTCTCCAACCCCCCAGCCTTTGGCAACTACCATTCTACTCTGTTTTTATGAGTTCAGTTTTTTTATTCTACATATAAGTAAGACCACACAGTATTTGTCTTTTTCTGTCTAACTTATTTTAATTAACATAATGCCCTCCAAGTTTCACCCATGTCATTGCAAATGGCAGGATTTCCTTCCTCTTTTTTTATGGCTGAATATTATTACACCATATATATATATATATAGTATAATAGCATATATGTATGTATGCCATATTTTCTTTATCACTGGATACTTGGGTTGTTTACATTTCTTGTCTAATGTGAATAATGCTGCAATGAACGTGGTGGTGCCCTTTGATTTTCTTTATCAGTTCATCATTTTGAAAATAGTACTTTTTTTCTAGTCTTCAACTTGCTGCTTTGATCTCCTTAGCTGAGAAGGTACTATGGGGACCGTATCAGTCAGGAAGTGCTGTGCTATACTGCAGTAACAAAAAGCTCAAATGTAATGGCTTAGAACAACACAAGTTAATTTCTTTCTCATTCTGCTTGTCCACTGAGGTTGGCTAGGGACTGTTTTTTGTTTTTTGTTTTTGTTTTGTTTTTATATATATATTTATATATTTTTTAGGGACTGTATTTTATGTCTCCTCACTCCGAGACCCAGGCTAACAGAGGATCTGCCATCTCAATGATTCCAGTTGCCGTGGTAGAGATAACCTAGAGAATTCCTCACTGTCTCTTTAAGTATCCACCCAGAAAGGATACCCATAATTTCTCTCCACATTTAATTAGCAAAGCAAATAATCTGCCTAGGCCTAACATCAAGATGGTAAAGTGCAAGGTTACTCTGTACCTAGAAAATGAAAAGTTAGGAAATGAAAAGTTGAACAGTACTATGGGCCATCAGAAGATTATAAAATTTCTAAGGGTTGAATTTTAAAAGTTTTAACTCTTGGATTTTATTTTAATTGCATTGGAATCAGAGAATGTAGGCTTGTATAAAGTCCTGAGGTTTTTGTATTATTGTGATTAATTTTTACAAGTGTTAATGGGATTGGAAAAGAAGAAGTATTCTTTATTGGTTGTGGATGGGTTTGACACATACACAGTATGAAGTTACTTATATCTTCTATATACCTGTTAATTTTTTATTTACTAGGTCTATCAAAGACTAAAGTAGTAGTTAAATTTCTTACCATAGTATTGGGTTTCTAGATTTCTCCTTGTTTTTTCTTTTTTAACAGTGTTGCATTCTTTTTATAAACAATTATTTAAGGCCTTTAGAAACAGGTGCTTGCCATTTGTTGACTTTTTGGAAAAAATCAAAACTTTTATTACAAATTAAAAATGAGGTTCTTAAAAATCTCAACTTGACCAGATATGACACAATTTTAAAACCTTTAAAGTTGTATTGAGAAAAACCTGGCTTTAAAAAAAACTGCATCTGTCATTACCAAAAAGAGACATCTTTAGGTAAAAATAATGGAAACCCCAGGCTACACAGATAATACAGATAGTTCTGGTTATCTGGTCAGTGGGCAAAAAGCAAGCAGTAAGGTCTTCAGCTCCAATCTTTCATTCATGTCTTACTGCTGAAATTTCACATTCATTTCTTCTTATTGGATGACTAAACCAGATGATGGTAGAGATGGTAAACCGGAATTTACTCAGCCCTGCCCTACTCAGCCTCAGGCACAGACGAATTCCCAGCTGGTGGATTTCCTGCTTTTATCTCTTTGCCACGTTTTGATTTAGGGTTTTCTGGGCATCTGTGTTGGTAACTGAAGTTGCGGCGGTACTGATGTTGAGGT
Source organism: Smutsia gigantea (assembly GCA_032199065.1). NCBI lineage: Eukaryota > Metazoa > Chordata > Mammalia > Pholidota > Manidae > Smutsia > Smutsia gigantea. The sequence goes on along the minus strand of JAVSCE010009380.1, from coordinate 163,838 downwards.
GGCTGATCTTGGGTGTCATCCCCTTGATTTTCCTTATCCTCCTCCTTGCCGTCTTCTCTAGGCTGTCTCTGCGAGGAGGACCCCTGGGTATTCTGTCTCACGGGTCTACCCTGTTCTCCTGCACCAGGAGGGTTGGAATACTGTGCTCCATGCACATAGGGTCTCCCCCACATAGTAAGGTGGGAACCATTGCCTGCAGTAGGGCCAGGCCTTCGGGAGCTCTCTTCCATCTCATTCATTTTCCCATTCCCACTATTCTGATAATTCTGCTGGTAATAGCATGGAGCACCCCTGCGACGTGGGTGGCGTCTATAATGGTTACGGTCTGTTGCCTATTTACTGCCAGGAACTCCACCAGGGCCTGTAACATCTGCTGCCCCCGCACCCTCTTCTCCTTCAACAGCGTTAAACTCCACAGTCTCTCTATCTCCTACACTGCAAGGGTACTTCCTGGGGTTATTTTTTATGCAGCCTGCCGTACAAATGCATCTTCCTTTGTGTCATTCCTATTGATGAAACTATCTGTTCCTTACACTGAACCATTTCGGTGTTCCCAAAACCTTCATTGTGATGACTTTGTTGTCCCCGCTGGCAGACGCCTGGGATGTGAGGCCGCCTGGGCCGCCGCTCCTTGCTCCCCTGACCCTGGTACTGACTTGGTGTCAGCAGCGCTGAGGGCGAGAGCGAGGGCGAGGGCAGGGCCGGGGCGGGGATAGGGCAGAGTAGGGGAGGCCTGAGGGCAGCTGCCGTCTCTGCCTCGCTGCTCCTGGCTGCGGTTACGGTGACTGGGGTTCCCTAAGGAAGCTGGGGCTCCTTCCCTGTGTGGGTAACTAGGCCGGCAGCAGTGGTGGGGCTGCTTAGGGATTTCTGGGGTCTGTCCTCCACCCTTGCTACCAATCAAATTCAAAAGTTTTGCATTCTTATTTACCTTGTAAGAGTTTATAGTAGATATTAATTTTTATATTGTTTAAATAACCTTCTTTGTCCCAATTAACAGGACTTTTAAATTCCTGTTCCACTGACTACATGTTTTCAGTATTAGTGAGACAGGGAAGGAACAGGGAGCAGCCCCCTCCAGTTAGAGCAAGATAAGGGCCCTGGGAAGGACAAACTAGATGTTTACTAAGGAACCTAGGAATGTGAAAAACAGGAGACTTGCGGCTGAAACAATGCAACAATGTATAAGAAGGTTCCTGCCGAACCTCCTGGATAAAGAACCATTTTGCTGACTGTAAGTCACGTTGCTCAGGTAACTTGGGCAAGGCGTACTAGTTACAAATAGAAATGACCTTCAGTGTGATTGGCTAAAATACAGCTGGCATTCTGAGGGGAACCTATAGAAAACAAACAGCTTCTTTCCCTCGTAGATGCAACAGGCATAAAACCCCTGGACCTGAGCCCAAGAGCAGCAGCCTTGCCCCTCCCAGGATATGCCTGGGAGTTTTGTATCTTTACTTCTTTCTTCTTGCCTCCCTTGAGCTTTTGTGAAGTTCATTCTTTGACTTGGTAAGCAAGATCCCTGGTATCATCTTTTGGGGGCTCGTCCAAGATCTCTCCCAAGATCTCTCCCTGTTCTCAACCGCCTAGAGGGCAGCTACTATTCCCTACTATCACTGTAATGGATTCCTTCCTTACTGTAACTCTTGGGGAGAAATCCCTGAGTAAAGTACCTTTGAAACTGAAATCAGTCAAAGGGAGTGTAACTTGGGGAGAGGAAATCCCAGGGCAAAATATCTCTAAAACCGAAATCAGTCAAAGGGAGAAATAAAGTTTAAAACCCGTTTATTGCTTTCAAACTGCAGTCCAAGGCTGTCCCTTTCCTGCTCCTGCAGAAGCAAGCAAGACCTTCCCTTAAGCTCTCAGGTTCAGATAAGCCCTCCATAGCTCAGATAATTACCCATTGATATGGAGATGAACTACTACCCTTCACCCCTGAGAAACGCCTGTTGATATGCAGATGCACTAAAGCCAGGCAAGATATTCCGGAAATATTGCAATTTTACCCAGAGGCCAGCCCTCCAGAAATCCCGCCTTACAATCTACTCATTCCCCCTCTTCCGCAATGGTCCCTGGGTGAGAAAACTGAAGCATTGAGACAAGACTAATGACATACAATAGCAACAGCAATAAAATCATGATAATCCTCAAGCCGGAGGATTCAGCTAGGTTCCAAGTCCTATGCAGGTTAAGTCTGTAGCTTGCCCATTCCATAGGCAGACAGTAGCTGAAGAGGTAGAGGGTTCAGAGCAATTATCACCACGGCAGCTGCAGCCAGGGGGTGCATCCAGGCCACAAGGACTGTAGAAAAAAGTAACCTAAGGGCAATAAGATACATATTTTAATGACACCAGCATAGGCAAATCTTGTCCATCAGGTAGAATACATGCAAGAGAGTGATCCTGTGATAGGACAGTGGCAGGAATGGGAGCTCGTCCTGGTCTAGTATACCAGACCTTCACACCCCTCCCTGTGGGAGTTACAGATGGGTCAATATAGGGCTGTGGGAGGTGCATGCACTGGGCATACAAATAAAACAAAACTTCCCTGTAAGATGCTCTTACCTCCTGGACATTTTGGGTGCACTACCATGATCTTTGGGGGCCACTCTGCTGTTACTCCAGGAATATGGGGTCAGCTTCCAGGCCTTTTCCCCAAGGTGCCAGAAGGACCAGCCATTGCTGGTCCATGTGTTGAATTGTCCAGGGCCACATCCATTCAACAGTGTCTCCAGGGTTTAATGCAGTGGGGCTGGCAGCAGGATGTTGCTCTACTGGCCATATCCTGGCTTCAATAGCTCTTCTTTGGTTTGCACATACAGTTGTATAGGAGGGGCAGCAAGGTGCGTGAGCATATCCACAGGGCTCAAAGCTCTTTTATGTGGCTTCTCATGCAAATGCTGTAGCACTGTCCATAGGCAAACCAACCAGCCCTGTAGACTATTGGTGTCCAACTTCAGTCCAGATTTCAACAAACTGTTGTACCTCTCTGTCATGCCTGCTCCAGTAGAGTTATATGGTACATGGAATTTCCACTTTATTCCTAATTGCTGCACCCATTCTTGTAATGTATGTCCAGAAAAGTGGGTGACTTGATCGCTCTCAATCACCTGCACTGGCCATAGGCTGCAAAGAGATGCTACAGGCCCCTCTTGGTGGTTTGCTGATCTGTATGACGTGCAGGAAAAGCAACCAATAGTCCAGGAGCTGTGTCCACACAAGTCATGGCATACTGATATTCTTCTGATAGGGGCAGAGGCCCAATATACTCTCCCAGACAAGGGGTATCGGCCTCCTTAACCATTGTCCCATGTTGCTGCAGGACTCGGTGTACGTCCCTCTTAGAGCCCACAAAGCACTCCGGCTGGGCTCGGCGGACTTCTTCAAAGGTCAGTGGGAAGCCTCACCAAAAGGCTACAGCCCACATTGTCTTTTGCTCCACGTGCAACAAACGCTGGTGTAACCATTGGGCCACATCAGAGGCAGGCTTTCCTTCTAGCCAGTGCACCTGAGCCAATGTGTCTGCTTCATCATTCCCTGGGGATGCCAAAGGCAAATAGCCAGTCACATGATATATGGTAATAGTCTCAGTCTCACCAGAGGCCCATAGGTCTTGCCACAACTCTTGCCTCCAAAGGGGCCAGTGACCAACCACCAGCTGGCTTGGTACCATGTCAGTAGCCACAGAGTCAAGCCCCGATAGATGACCCAGCTGTCAGTGCAGACAACTATAGGGGAGGGCTCCTTGGTGATCAGGAGCCATACTTCCCACAACTCAGCCCATTGGCTGCTCTTCCCCTCTCCATCCTCCATCCATGTTGTCTCAGGGTGGAAAGCCACAGCCCTCCACTTCAGGGGCTGCCCATGACTGGAGATGTCTATATACCAAGCATCTTCAAATATAGGGGCTTATCCCTCCTGATAAGGAGTCTCGGCTGCCAATGGCTCAAAATCAAGTTCTTCTGCCTTCCACTGGTATAGGTCACTGGCCCCAGGAAGTGCTGGAGTTCTCCACCTAAGGGGCTAGTAGAGAGGGCGCTACGCTGCTGTACAAACGTGCCCCATCTGACCAGTGTAGGCGTCTGTGCCATGCTACTCCATGGCCTTTGGGTCCAGTCTCGCACCCACCCTATGATGGGATAGGTGGTTATTAGTTTGGTTGGAGCTGTTCTGGCAATGGCCTCTGTAGCCAGTAAGGTGTGGTACACAGCAGCAATTGCTTCTCTATCAAGGTGTACTGGATTTCTGCTCCTTTCCATAGTTGTGACCAGAATCCAATAGGTTGGCGTGTCTGTTCGAGCCGCTGCCAAAGACCCCATCCATAACCATCTTTGGTTACATGAACATCCAGCTCACAGGGCCTTGATGAGTCCATCACACTCAAGGCCTGTACGGCCTTGACTGCACACTTAGCAGCAGTAAAAGCAGCTGCACATGTCTCACCCAGTCCCACCTGATACCCTTTCATACCAACCAGTATAAAGGCTTCAGAATTTGTGCCAAGTATGGGATAAACACCCTCCAGTAGCCCAAAAGACCCCAAAACTCTTGTAATACTGCAGCAGTGGTAGGGGTGGGAAAGCCTGGACCTTGTCTATGACTGCTTCAGGAATAACTTTAGTTTTACCTTACCGGACAACCCCCAAGAATTTTACAGACAAACCGGGTCCCTGAACCTTCATGCTGTTCACAGCCCATCCTTTTCCTGTAGATGTTGGAGCAGTCTAGGAACTTCCCCTTCTAAATCTGCAAGAGAATCAGACGTGAGCATAATATCATCAATGCAGTGATACAGCTGCACTGTTTGCAGTTTCTTCCATGTGGCCAAGTCCTGGGCTACAAGTCCATGACAAATGGTGGGTCTGTGGAGGTATCCCTGTGGAAGGACAGTGAATGTCCACTGCTGGCCTTCCCACGTGAAGACAAACTGTTCCTGACTTTCCTGTGCTATGTCAATAGAATAGAAAGCATTAGCAAGGTCCACAACATAATGATACGTCCCTAGTTCATGACTGAGTGTGTCTGTAAGGGCTGCTATAGAGGGGAGAGCAGCATGCCAAGGGGGTGTGACTTTATTCAGTTCCCCATAGTACATGGTCATATGCCAGGAACTGTCTGGCTTTTTCTCTGGCCACACTGGGGAATTAAAAGGACTATGAGTGGGCTTTATGATGCCCACCTTCTCCAACTCCTGTAGAGTTTCTCCAATTTCCTTGTGCCCCCCAGGCAATTTATACGGCTTAGTATTTGTCACTCACCGAGGTACAGGCAGAGCTACACATGGGTGCTTAGCATGTCCCCTCAGAACTGCCTTTACCATATGTACTCTCAGTCTGAACTCACCTGCAGTGGTCTGTAACCGCAGGCCCTGCAGGATATCTACCCCAAAAATATATTCAGGGATGGGAAAAATGTACATACAGTATACTCCTTTGGGGGTAAACGCCCTATCCCCAATGGGATTTGGGCTTTCTTCTCTAATTGCCTTTCCCCCATAGCCATCTATCACAGCAGGGGACCTGGGAAAATGGTCAGGGTTGCCATAAATCAGAGAACATTCAGTTCCTGAGTCCACCAGCACCAGGACACATTGTTCATTCACAGGGGCCAATAAACTGCTAATTCTACACGTGGCCTCTGGTCCCAACCACGTCCCCCTAGGTGGGGGCCTTGACCCTCCCTTCAGTCAAACCGCGATGCCCAGTCGTCGTCCTGTGGTGGTGAGGGCCCGGGCAGGGCCTGAGTACTGTTCCCCAGGAAGTCTTGCAGGGACACAGGCCAGACATGAGGCTTTGACTCCAGCTTTTTGTCTTGGACCTCAGCGGCTGGAACTGCTGCTCTGGCTTTAATGGGTGCCACAGTTCTAAAAAGATCCTATTCAGCTGCCCATCAAGTTTTTCTTTCACTACTCTGGCTTTTACCAAATCAACCCACATCTGGGTCCTCAAGACCTTCACGGGGCCCTTTGCACCTCTCCTTTCAGTTGTAGCCTGTACTTCCCCCTGTGCTCTTACTGTTTCAACCTCCCCCAGATCTGCTAAAGTACAAGTAGCCTCACTTACGTGCTGCTCTGTGTGGGGGGCAAGAACAGTCACCCAAAGAGATGGGGAGGCTGTATGGAGCACTAGATTTCTCATTCTTATGGTGAACAACTCCTCATTGGTGCCCTGGGGGTCCATATTACAGATGACATTTTTCATGCCCAGCTCCCGTAACACCTGCTGGAGCCCTGCATAAGTTTTCCAGCTAGTGGGTAAGTATGGTAAATCCCCGATTAAGCCAAACTGCCCTGATGGCTGCTGTCAACCAATCCAGAAGCACCCAATTCCCTGAGGTGTGACAGGCCCTTTGCAACTGCTGCTGGAGAGAAGGGTGAATCACCAGGGAAGCCAGTCTACCCATTTCAGGACCTGACATAACAATCTTTTCCACCCTCGTATTCCGGAGACACAAAAGCCATGTAGACAGAGGTTCCAAAGGCTTCTGCTGATACTGGACGCTCATGTCCGGCAGCTCATCCTGGGAATAGGGGTGGAGCAACCTGGGGAGGGGGCAGCTCCTTCCCCTCAAGAGCCTGTGGTTGTTGTGTTTTTACTTTCTTAATTACAACTGCTTTGCTTAGGGTGGTTGATGGATTGATGGTTAAGAGAGCAGCAGGAGTGGTCCCAGTTTCAGAGAAAATGGTACCTGACCCCCACCTCTGAGCCTCCTCCACTTCCACACCCCAATCCATCTCCAGGGGTTAAGGGTTATGATCTGTCACCTCTGTCTCAGTAATAGAAACAGATGGAGCTTAGGGATTTACTTTTGGGTTTGGCCAAAATGTTGCTGCTCTGGCGGAGGCTGCTACGTTAAAGCGTCCTGTTGCTGAGAAGAAGCAACTGTGGAAATGGAACCTATGGTGGGAGGCTGGGAGTGGGAGGTGGCCAGGTGTATTGGGATGCCCTGCCTACTGATGGGGGAGGATGACAAGCCTGGGGGATGCAGTCTCCTTGGTTCCCTGGCTGTCCTTGGACAAGGCACAACCCACACAAGTAGCTGAGTTGTAGGCAGGGGCTGGAAATAGAACCAGAGGAACTTGTGGCAGTGGCTATGAGAAAGAGAAGAGGAGAGACAGACAAAGAGAGAGAGAGAGAGACATGACGTCCACTTCTTGCTGCTTACTGCTGCCGCAGCCCAGGTTGGCCCACTATCCCACAGAGACAGAGACCACGGAACAAGTCTGTCCCTCTGCCATGTTCGGCCTCCCATCTGTCTCCTCCCAGGACAGGCCACCTGCTCTGCTCAGGTCCCCCAAGAGCCCGACATGCCTGGCATCCTGGTGTCTCCTGCCGGCAGCAGAGGGAGCTCACACTCTATCAAAAGAGATCAAGTTTCTCATTATAATACAAAGCAGAAAACACAATAATTTTTTTTCACCACTCAGTATGTCCTTACAGATGAAGCTTTAATCTCGCTCGTCCGTCTCTGTTGCTGTAAATTCATGCTCCATTATGGTGCCATCTGCCTGGATTTGCTAGGAGGAAACCGTGGCAAGTTTGGCGGCTTGCTAGGGCTCCAGAGCCGTTTGCACCGCATGCTGAATTTTGTGTAGTTACCACCCACCCTTAAAGGTTATGTCTTAGTGAGTTCATATCACTTTCTAAGCCATGAGCCTGCTGTTGATCACTTGTGTCACGGAAAAGTTTCAGTGAACTCACTGACAATTCCAAGATGCAAGTGGCAGAAGGAGAGTTTGGCCCGTTAAAAAAAAAAAAATCTAAAAGCAAGAAACATAGTGGAGTGGAATTTCGTCTCATTGTCTAGCAGCTGCTGATTCGCCTTCTCATCTGTTTCTAAGTAATAGATATTGATGCTTCTCAGCTCAGAGCAGGCCTATTTTACATATACAATTGCATGCGGTTCACAGAACGGCATCTTTTGCAAAAATCCTTTGGGCTGACTGTTAAAGCTATGCATGATGTCAGATATTAGGACCCAGGGTCGTTCTGTGACTGAGCTCTGCCACAGGTGTTCCTCAGTCTGTGCTCTTCCTGGGAAAAGGGGAAACTGTTTGCCTCTTTCTGAAACATTCCCAGTTTCTCATTTCCCTCCCAAAGCAACTGGCCAAGTCCTGAAACCACTCTTCGTGGGAAGAAACCTTTATCCTGACCCACAGAGCAGCTGACATCATGCCTGGCGGGGAGGGGGACCAAGAGGAAACAGTAAGAAAATAGTTTCTCATCTAAAACCAGCGGTAGAGTCTTTCACTTCAGAAGTAGCTCTGCTCAGCCTTCTGTGGCCACTTGCTGAGACAGCAGCTTGCTTCTCGGGATGAGACCTCCATGCCGGAGGGCGGGGTCATGGCTGTTACCCTGTCTAGGACTTCCCGCAGCTGCAAAGCGAACAGGCACAGGGACAGCCTAAGAGCCTGTGGGGCCCCAGAGGCTTGATTTTTGGGACCTCTACAACATGAAATGTCCAAAGATAGAAATGCACCCCTATCCCACAGAAAGGCAATGTGTAAGTAAATAATAAGTGGCAATATATGGGCATGAAAACTAGTTGACATATGTCTCACCAAGTGTAGTAATCCTGACGTTCCATTTTTTTGTCCAGTTTGGTGCTGGTAATTTTTTTTTCCTCCCAGGCTGCGCACACTCCCTTGAGTTTTTGGAGAGCTCTGGGTTCTGGGCCCTACTTCTGATGCAGATATTGGGTCCTGAATGATTGGGGGCCAGGACGAAGTTTGATCCTAGACCTCGCCTGCCTGATCCAGACAGAGCCAACCTTAAAGGAAACGGAGTAGGCTCTTACCTGTCCTTGAAGAAAACCAGAAGGACTCTCACCTAAGAACAGTACTGAGAAGGGGATTCTTTTTCTCTTTCTAGCAGCATGCTCATTCATTCACTCAAGAAGCATTTTATCGCAGGCCTACTAAGTGCAGGCACAGTGCTGGGCCTCTGGGAAACAAGGCACACAGGGTGCTGGGCCTGTCTGCGGAGCACAGAGTTCCTTGGTCTCTCTGACCCGGCGGGCTGCTCCCGGCTGGCCCCAGGATCCCTCTCAGCAGCAGCCCAGGCTGGGGTACTATCCCACAGAGACAGAGACCCCATCCTTGTCCCCCCGGGGCTGGCTGCTCTCAGTCGGCCTCCCGCATCCCATCCTCGTTCCAGAACCTCCTCAGATATTCCTGGCTGTTACAGGTTGAGCGTGTCCTCCAAAAATTCCTATGTTGAAGTCCTAATCCCAGGACCTCAGAAAGTGACTATATGTGGAAATAGAGCCTTTAAAGAGGTAATTAAGGTTAAATGAGGTCACTGGAGTGGGCCCTGATCCGACAGACTGGTATACTTACAAAACATCAGGACACATACACACACAGGAGACTACATGTAGACCCACGGAGGAGAAGGCCGCCTACAAACCAAGGGGAAAGGCCTCAGGAGACACCAGTCGTAAGAAAACCTTGATCTTGGACTTCCAGCCTTCAGAATTGTGAGAAAATAAATTTCTGTTGTTTAAGCCCCCCAGTCTGTGGTACTTTTTATAGCAGCCCCAGAAAACTAATACACTGGCCCACTGAGAGGCCCACAAAACTCCCTTGGATCTTTCTCAAAAGAAGAAAGAGAAGACGCTCAGTCAGCCCCTCCTCCGTTTGATAGGAGCTTCTGCAGAAAGGGCAATCCCGTTGTGCACTCACCCACAGCCTCCTCAGCCTCATTTCTCCTCAGTCCACTCCTACAGGTGTGGACAGACCAGCAGGGTCTGGGGGATCTTGCTGGGGAGCAGGGGTATGGTTGGGCACCCTTTCCTCAGCCACACTGGTTTTTCTCTAGACCTTCTGGTTTGCAGTTCCTTGGGGGAGGGTCTTTCATGCTGCAGCATCTCCCCAGACTCCAGGAAATTTTCAGTTCTCATTTTCTTTGGCCACTGGGTAGTACTCAAGCCCTTTGCTACTTTTTGATACTTCCATCCACTGCTGTTTGAACCATCCACTCTGCAAGAAGTGGCTTCTGCCATTCACCAGCCCATCTGCTGTTCGGGCTGCTCCTGTCCCCAGAGAATTGTGCCAAAATCCAGTGGTGGGCTGATGAATGTGTGTCAAGGGCTCTTCAAACAAATAAAACAAAACAAAATAAATGTGAAGCCCTGATTTGTTGCATTTGCCCTTTTCCATGCTGTAAACGCTCTAATCAAGGCCAATTTCAGACTACCAATGTGAGGTCAGGGAACAGGGAGTTGGACTGGGAAGAGATTCCTGGGGGCACACCATTAAATTGTATTCCCACCATTGAGATGCCACAATAGATGTAAATAACCTCAAAAGCACATAAGGTAATAAAAAATAAAATAAATAGGAATGATGTTTGGGATATTTATTACCTTTGTATTTTAATACAATTTAATTGTATGCTCAAATAATTTAGGTCTTAATAATGACTATGTTTAACAACCAGCTTGCAAATTTTCCAAAAATTTAACAATTTACTCTTGCAAGCCAGTAGGAGCTGGCTTCAGCACATAACTAAGGTAACAATCCTCTGGGTGTTGTGTGGAGACAGCAATAGCGGTGGGCATGATGAGCAAATGACCCTCATCAGTGAGACCATGTGGATTGTGGATAAACACACCAACCTCCTGGAAGCCTTCAGTGGGAATGGGTGAGCAGACGGTGCTGGGGCCATGAAATAGTTCCCATTTATTCCAAGCCCTGTGGCCACCACCTTATTCCTAGACAGTCCGAAGCCCTGCCTCCATGCCCCAACAGTACATTTTCCTGGGTGGTTCCAGGTACGCACCTCCATCCAGAGAGCCATGGGCCTGGCCCCTGGGCTATGCACCCCTGATGTGCCTGGGCTTTCTCTGGGGCCTGAGTGACTTTCCTGGCCCAGGGAGCACTGACAGGGACTTGTTTTGAAGAAAGTAGCAGCAAATTTGTGCTGAGCGACCCACATCTCTCCTGCGTGGAGCTACAGAGAACAGGGTAACCTCTGGGGCTGAACTGTCTTCTCAGTAAACCCACATATCTTTCTCCCTAGGGTTGTGCTGAAATGTTTTGATTCATGAGAAATGGATCCCTTAGTCCTTAAATAATAGTGCATTTACTATTGTAAAATCACCAACATTTGCAATAAATATGAAATTAATTAAATTATTATTATTAAAAACGTAAAGGCTCTCTTTGTGAAAGAATCATTTCAGAGTGAAAATCCAAAGATCAACTGGTAATTAATGTATGTTAAACAAAATAGCCCTGGCTAGTACATATTAATAACAATAAAGTGACAATTTCAAGATACATCCTTTCTCTGCTGGGTCTAGAAGAGGCATATGATGGAAACAAGGAGCTGGGATTACCCAGATCAATTAAAGAAACACAAAATAATAAATGCCCATCTTTCCAGGAAGTCATCATAAATGTGTGATGACTGATTAACTGACATAAGACATTAAGCTATTCAGCTTGGGCTGCTGAAGACAAGGCAAGAGGTAGGATTTTAGTTCACAAAGTTAATAGGCAAAACCAATTTGTCATCTCTCACACAAGCATTTATCTTGATATAAAGCCTTGCATATATGACTTATATCATGTATATGCTCATATATATATGTGACAACATATCATATACATGCATACTGACATATGCAACTCTGGAGAGAGGAAATCCCAGGGCAAAAATACTGCTAAAACGGAAATCAGTCAAAGGGAGAAATGAAGTTTAAAACATGTTTATTGCTTACAAATTGCAGTCCGGGGCTGTCTCTTTCCTGCTCTGGCAGAAACAAGCAAGACCTCCCCCTAACCTCTCAGATTCAGATAAGCCCTTGGTCGCCCATGTATGCTCACTGATATGGAGATGAACTTCTATTCTCCACCCCTGAGGAATGCCTGTTGATATGCAGATGTACTAAAGCCAGGCAAGATGTTCTGGAAATATTACAATTTTACCCACACATGTATGATACAGGGTTATAGGACTGTGAAGAAACTGCTGACTGGCTGTTTCCAAACACTCTGAGAATGTTTTGCTTCACAAGGACAGAGCATCCAGATTTGTGTCTTTTCCCTGCTTTTGTTTACTTTAACGCTCAAACTTGGCTTTCCTTTCTGGGAAGTGGCCGAGATGTGCCTCCATAGAGGATGGGGCCGCTCTTGTCCACCTCTTGCACAGAGTGGTCAGGCTGACGGGTGCTCTGGGGGAAATCCATCAGACTTAGATCAAAGAGGCTTTGAAAGCACCAAACACATTTCCTTTCCTCCCAGCTGGTAATTATTGTAGCGCTATTCATCTCAGATATTATTTTAATAGACCAGGGAGATCCTGGATATTTTCAGAGGATGAGAAACAAAGGTTGCTGGCCCAGGAGAGGTGACTCGGGATTCCTGCAATTTGTAGGCTGCTGAACCAGCAGGGAGTTGAAGGAGCAGTTTCGACTTTTGTCTTCTCTGAGCTTAAAGTTAAAAAGCAAACTCTACTGTGATGCCCAAAATATTTTTTTTCAACGCTCAGCTACTGTGGAATTCACTGAGGTCCTCATTACCTTATCACTCAGTTGTCTTCAGTTTTATGTTGTTCCTTTAAAAATCCATTTTACAGAGGCTATAATTTGCGTGCAATAAAATGTACACATTAAGTATATGGTTTGACGAATTTTGACAAATATATGCGTTCACTCCAATCAATATCCACATCATTACCACCACCCAAAATATTCCCTTGTGCCCAGTAGTATACTGGTAAATATTTAACAGCAGGCTCTGAAAAAAAGTTATATTTTAACAGCTATTGATATCAACATATAAAACTATTACACAGTTTACTGATATAGAGGACTTTTTTTGTATTATTAATATACAATTACATGAACAACATTGTGGTTACTAGATTCCTCCCATTATCAAGTCCCCACCACATACCCCATTAAAGTCACTGTCCATCAGCGTAATAAGATGCTATAGAGTCACTACTTGTCTTCTCTGTGCTATACTGCCTTCCCCATACCCCCCCTACATTATGTGTGCTAATCGTAATGCCCCTCTTTCTCCTTATCCCTCCCTTCCCACCCACCCTCCCCAGTCCCTTTCCCTTTGGTAACTGTTAGTCCATTCTTGGGTTCTGTGAGTCTGCTGCTGTTTTGTTCCTTCAGTTTTTTCTTTGTTCTTATACTCCACAGATGAGTGAAATCATTTGATACTTGTCTTTCTTTGCCTGGCTTATTTCACTGAGCATAATACCCTCTAGCTCCATCCATGTTGTTGCAAATGGTAGGATTTGTTTTCTTCTTATGGCTGAATAATATTCCATTGTGTATATGTACCACCTCTTCTTTATCCATTCATCTACTGATGGACACTTAGGTTGCTTCCATTTCTTGGCTATTGTAAATAGTGCTGCGATAAACATAGGGGTGCATATGTCTTTTTCAAACTGGGCTGCTGCATTCTTAGGGTAAATTCCTAGGAGTGGAATTCCTGGGTCAAATGGTATTTCTATTTTGAGTTTTTTGAGGAACCTCCATACTGCTTTCCACAATGGTTGAACTAATTTACATTTCCACTAGCAGTGTAGGAGGGTTCCCCTTTCTCCACATCCTCGCCAACATTTGTTGTTTGTCTTTAGGATGTTGGCCATCCTTACTGGTGTGAGGTGATATCTCATTGTGGTTTTAATTTGCATTTCTCTGATGATTAGCGATGTGGAGCATCTTTTCATGTGCCTGTGGGCCATCTGAATTTCTTCTTTGGAGAAGTGTCTGTTCAGATCCTCTGCCCATTTTTTAATTGGATTATTTGCTTTTTGTTTGTTGAGGTGTGTGAGCTCTTTATATATTTTGGATGTCAACACTGTATTGGATATGTCATTTATGAATACATTCTCCCATACTGTAGGATGCCTTTTTGTTCTACTGATGGTGTCCTTTGCTGTACAGAAGATTTTAGTTTGATATAGTCCCACTTGTTCATTTTTGCTTTTGTTTCCCTTGCCCATGGAGATATGTTCATGAAGAAGTTGCTCATGTTTATGTCCAAGAGAGTTTTGCCTATGTTTTCTTCTAAGAGTTTTATGGTTTCATAACTTACATTCAGGTCTTTGATCCATTTCGAGTTTACTTTTGTGTATGGAGTTAGACAGTAATCCAGTTCCATTCTCTTACATGTAGCTGTCCAGTTTGGCCCACACCAGCTGTTGAAGAGGCTGTCATTTCCCCAGTGTATATATGTGGCTCCTTTATTGTATATTAACCCATATGTGCTTGGGTTAATATCTGGCCTCTCTATTCTGTTCCACTGGTCTATGGGTCTGTTCTTGGGCCCAGTACCAAATTGCCTTGATTATTGTGGCTTTATAGTGGAGCTTTAAGTTGGGAAGCCAGATCCCCCCTGCTTTATTTTTCTTCTCAGGATTGCTTTGGCTATTTGGGGTCTTTTGTGGTTCCATATGAACTTTAGAACTACTTGTTCTAGTTTGTTGAAGAATGCTGTTGGTATTTTGATAAGGATTGCACTGAATCTGCTAACAGTGACAGTTTAACTTCTTCCTTACCAATCTGGATGCCTTTTATTTCTTTGTGTTGTCTGATTGCCGTGGCTAGGACTTCCAGTACTATGTTGAATAAAAGCGGGGAGAGTGAGCATCCTTGTCTTGTTCCCGATCTTAGAGGAAAAGCTTTCAGCTTCTTGCTGTTAAGTACGATGTTGGCTGTGGGTTTGTCATATATGGCCTTTATTATGTTGAGGTAGTTGCCCTCTATTACCATTTTGTTGAGAGTTTTTATGAAGAATGGATGTTGAATTTTGTTGAATGCTTTTTCAGCATCTATAGAGATGATCATGTGGTTTTTGTCCTCCTTTTTGTTGATGTGGTGGATGATGTTGATGGATTTTCCAATGTTGTACGATCCTTGCATCCCTGGGATGAATCCCACTTGATAATGGTGTATGATCCTCTTGATGTATTTTTGAATTCGGTTTGCTAATATTTTGTTGAGTATTTTTGCATCTATGTTCATGAGGGATATTGGTCTGTAGTTTTTTTTTGTGTGTGTGTGTCTTTGCCAGGTTTTGGTATTAGAGTGATGCTGGCTTCATAGAATGAGTTTGGAAGTATTCCCTCCTCTTCTACTTTTTGGAAAACTTTAAGGAAGAATGGGTATTATGTCTTCTCTAAATGTCTGATAAAATTCAGCTGTGAAACCATCTGGTATGGGGGTTTTGTTTTTGGGTAGTTTTTTGTACAGCAAAGGACACCATCAGTAGAACAAAAAGGCATCCTACAGTATGGGAGAATATATTCATAAATGACGTATCTGATACGGTGTTGACATCCAAAATATATAAAGAGCTCACACACCTCAACAAACAAAAAGCAAATAATCCAATTAAAAAATGGGCAGAGGATCTGAACAGACACTTCTCCAAAGAAGAAATTCAGATGGCCCACAGGCACATGAAAAGATGCTCCACATTGCTAATCATCAGAGAAATGCAAATTAAAACCACATTGAGATATCACCTCACACCAGTGAGGATGGTCAACATCCAAAACACAAACAACAACAAATGTTGGCGAGGATGTGGAGAAAGGGGAACCCTCCTGCACTGCTAGTGGAAATGTAAATTAGTTCAACCATTGTGGAAAGCAGTATGGAGGTTCCTCAAAAAACTCAAAATAGAAATACCATTTGACCTAGGAATTCCATTCCTAGGAATTTACCCTAAGAATGCAGCAGCCCAGTTTGAAAAAGACATATGTACCCCTATGTTTATCGCAGCACTATTTACAATAGCCAAGAAATGGAAGCAACCTAAGTGTCCATCAGTAGATGAATGGATAAAGAAGATGTGGTACATATACACAATGGAATATTATTCAGCCATAAAAGAAAACAAATCCTATCATTTGCAACAACATGGATGGAACTAGAGGGTATTATGCTCAGTGAAATAAGCCAGGCGAAGAAAGACAAGTATCAAATGATTTCACTCATATGTGGAGTATAAGAACAAAGCAAAAACTGAAGGAACAAAACAGCAGCAGACTCACAGAACCCAAGAATGGACTAACAGTTACCAAAGGGAAATGGACTGGGGAGGATGGGTGGGAAGGGAGGGATAAGGAGAAAAAGGGGCATTTGGATTAGCACACATAATTCAGGGAAGGGGCATGGGGAAGGCAGTATAGCACAGGGAAGACAAGTAGTGACTCTATAGCATCTTAGTACACTGATGGACAGTGACTGTAATGGGATATGTGGTGGGGACTTGATAATGTGGGTAGTCTAGTAACCATAATGTTGCTCATGTAATTGTATATTAGTGATACCAAAAAAAAAAAGATATGTCAAAATCTTAAAAAAAAAAAGAAAAAGGCAGTAAGCATAACTCCTACTAGGACATGGAGAAATAAATTGTGATGTAACTATGTAGTAAGATAATTTCTGTTTTTTTAATTTCAATTTTTTTTCTTTTTCTTTTTTTAAAATTTAAATAGAGTTGATTATTGTCTGTTTTTCTATTAATGCAGGTGGGCTAAATACCAAATTAATCAAAAAATAAATTATGTGATAGGGTCAAAAAACAAAAAAATATTTTCATTGATTTTTGTCAGAATCTTCTATCTGTTGCCAACTGATGGCTGTGATCAGTGTGGTGCTAACATAACTGTTGGCCGCTACTTCCATTTACTTTAAGAAGTAAGACAAAAGCGAAGCAAGACACAAGTTGGAAGGTCACTTGTTTGTCAATGACATAAGCAACTTCTTTGCTGAATCAGATTGTAGTTTTTGAGTGCCAGAATATTTCCTTAACTTTTTGTGCTATTTACAACACAACAGCTCTATACACTACCCTCTTCTAAGTTTAACTGGTGTTACAAATATTTTTTCTGTCATTTTCTTCAGTCCAAACAAAGGAAAAAAACAAACCAAGGTGTGACTTGGGAAACTTACCAATATCTAATACTCCCACCACGGCCGATTTCAAGCTGCCACTGTGATGTCAATGAATGTGAGGTTGGGAAAACATGGCACTGTTTATATGGCATTTCTACCATACAGACACAATAGCTGTCAATAACTTCAAGAGCATAGATAACTGTAAAATATAGTAAAATGATTGGGATAAGATTCCAATATTTATTATCTTTTTAAAATATAATTTACTTAATTGCAAGTTTATCTAATTTAATTTGAAAATAATGGCTGTGTTTAACAACTGTCTCCCAAAACTCCTGAAAATTTCAAATCATGAGCTGGTAGGAGCCCTCTCTAGTACACCACTGCTTATGCCCACCCCAACTCCCTGCTGCAGAAAGCTATTGATCTGATTTCCATCAGTATTGATTAGTATTGTTAGTTCTTGAACTTTGTATAAATAGAATCATACACTATGAAATTCTTAATGCCTGACTTATTTTGCTTGGCATAATGTTTTCATCCTGTTTTGTGATTCAATAATTTGTTCTCTTTTATTGTTGAGTTTTCCATTGTTTGGATATACCAGTTTATTTATCCATTTCCCTATTGATGGACACTTGATTGTTTCCAGTTTTTGGCTATTACAAGTAAAGGTATGATGAACATTTGCGTACGACTCTTTGTGTGGGTATGATTTTATTTCTTTTGGCTAAATACCCAGGAATGGAATTGCTGAGTCATACTATAAGTATACTTTTAAATTATAAAAATCTGCTGATTGTCTTCTAAAGTAGTTACAACATTCTACATTCCCACCAGCAGGTTCGTAGCTCCATTTGGTCCATATTACCAACACCTGGAATTGTCAGTCTTTTAGAATTTTAACCATTTGAGTAGGTGTGTAAAGGGATCTCATTGTGATTTTAATTTGCATTTCTCTAATGCCTAATGATGTTGAGCGCCTTTTGTGCTTATGGACATTTGTATATTTTCTTTGGTGAAGTGGTTCTTCAAGTCTCTTGCTCACTTTTAAAAACTGAGTTGGGGAAACAACTCAAATGCTCATCAACTGATGAATGGATAAATGAAATATGATACATCCATACAATGGAATATTGTCTGGTAATAAAAAGGAATGGAGTACTAATATATGCCACAGCATGAATGAACCTTGAAAACAGGCTAAGTGAAAGAAGCCAGGCACAAAAGGCCACATACTGATACATCCACAGCACAGAAATCTTCGGAGATAGTAAGCAGATTAATAATTGCCTAAGCCTAGGGGTGGAGGGTGAGGGCTTGAGGGATGACAACTGAGAGGAGCAGGGTTTCTTGGAGTAACAGAAATGCTTTAAAATTGCTTGTGGGATGGATGCTTTGTGAATATACTAAAAGCCATTGAATTGTACATCTTAAATAGGTGAATTATATGGCCTGTGAATTATATCTCAATAAACCTGTTAAAAATGTGAGTTGTTTGTCTTTTTATTACTGATTTGTAGAAGTTCTTAATGTATTCCAGATACAAGTAATTTTTGGGGGCAGAATCTCTTAATTTTGATGAAGGCCAATTTATCAGTGTTAAAATTTTATACTTAGTGCTTTTAGTTTTGTGTCTAAAAAACATTCTTTGCCATTCCAGGTCACAAAGATTTTTCCTATGTTTTCTTGTAGGAAGTTCATTGTTTCAGATTTTACATTTAGGTCTCTGGTGCATTTCAAGTAAATTTTTATGTACAATATGAGGTAAGGGTTGAGGTTCATTTTTCTCCATACAAATACTCAGTTTTAACAACATCCTTAAGCACATAGGTTAAGACATTCTGATCATAACTACATTGTGTAATAGTAAAAAAAAGGGTTCTTTCTTACTATTGGGAATTGGGAAATGGATCATAAAATACAGTATAGAAAAAAAATTTCCATTTCCATTTTAGAATCAGCTTGTAAATTTCTACATGAAAGCCAGTTGGAATTTTGACTTGGATTGCACTGACTCTATAAATCAATTTGGGCAGAATGGACATCTTATAAATGTTGAGTCTTCTAATCCATTAACATTTCCCCATTTATGTAAAAGATCTTAAAGTTTTGTAGATGTCTGGCACAAATTTCATTAAACATATTCCTAAGTATTTGTTTTTTGAATCTGATTTCTTTCATTGTAGGTTATCTTTGATGCTATTTAAAATGTTGCTTTCTAATTATTTGTTGTGGGGTCCCAGAATGAGGCATTGGTGACAGTAAGAAAACTGAGAGTCATATTTACCTTTGTGTTTTCATTAAGCACAGCATCTTAGTTTATGGCAGTAAGTTTTTAAAGCATTGACTTAAATTCTGGGATGTGTGTGTGTGTGTGTGTGTGTGTGTGTGTGGTGTGTAAGAAAGTTGCCTGATTTTAAGAATTTTGTTTGATAAGACTTGATTATAAAGAGCTGACTTTGCAGGAAAGTGGGGCCTCTCTTATCATCCCTGTTTCCTGCAGGTGGGAATTTCTTGAATGGAATTTGTCCCTTTACCTGTTTCTGAGAAAAATGAATGTAAATGGAGTATTACAAATGAAAAAACAGAACATTCTCAGATGAACCAGGGCACTGGGAATATGCACAGACTTTTGTTTCTTTATTCTGTGTATTTCTGATAAGCTCAGTCTTATTCTAGAAACGCAGTCCAGCAGGAGAGCTGGCTCTCAGATGGCTTTTTCTGTATCGTCTCTGAGATCATTGAATGTCCTATCATTTGACTATGTTATTGGGTAAGCTTTTCCAGGAGAGATATTTCACATCCATCACCTGGAGCCCTTCCTGTCTCCCACAGTAGAAACTCCAGGATATGCTTCCCCTTTGTCACAGTTCCTAACACACAGTGAGGTCGGTGCTGGGTGTGCTCAGGATGGGGGCTGACGTTCTCAGAAAACCCATCTGGGACTCCACGGAGAGAGGCATCCCAGGATAAGAACTGGATTCAGGTATGGGATAGCAAGGCACCTTGCCTGGGTACCAGTCTAGACAGAGCGCTAAGATACACGAAACACAGAAATGTGGCGCTAGCTGACTCAGGCATCTAACACAGGACTCTTCCCATAACCGGCAACATGTTCATTGCTCCTGTAGTGCTGGGAATTTACGTGATACAATGGTAGCCTTTCATTATATTACCAGCAGGCTGCCCCAGAAGGGAGTGAACTGAAAGGCTTACAGGCCCAGTTAAGAGGCTTGTTATGTCTGTTTTATTGAATCAATTTAAAATATGCAGTGAGAAACAAGGGAAAACAGAAAAGGGGCTCGGGTGCCTGGGGTCAACATGCACTTGGCCTATTGGAAAGAGGCATGTCCAGAGCTGTTGTTCATAGGTGGCCGCTGAGCGGCCATGACTTTTACCCTCATGTCCTAGGCAGGGGACTCATGGGCCAGAGTGGGTGTGACAAAGGGCACTAATGGAGGGCTAACAGTAAGAACCTGACATATCTGTGATGCATGAATAAGGTTCATTTGGACCTTCCTTCCTGTCCTATCTAAAGGTAACACTGGTTTTTTCATCCTTTCCTTCTATGTTCGGTACACATAGGTCCTGTTTATTCCTCTACCATATCTCACAGTTTACAAATTTACTCTCTATGTAAATTAGTACATATTTTATGAGTTTTCCTACTCCTCTACTTGTTTCTCTTGTTCTATACATCAGAACTGAGTATTCTCTCTAATATAGCAACACCCATTATAATCCACTCCTAGGTATTCAGTTTGCTGGATAGTTAAGTTTAAGACCATAAATCATTACAATTACCCACAGCAGGAACATGGTATCTTTAAATAATCCACCCACAAAACACAGGCCCATTCAGTGCCAGGGTGAGACCTGTGTCCCGACAACGTGGTTCCAGGAATCGTGTTTCCTTTCCATTGGTTTCAGTTGTCTTTTCAAGGCCAAAGCCCCTCTTTGGTGTCAGTCAACATGTGTTCAGTTTCAATTATCTTCTGAGCTTGTTGTTGGAAATAACCATCCTTCCTTACTGAGACATGATGTTTCTATAAACTGAGGTTGTCCCCCTGTCGGTGACATGGGGTCTGGTCCCACGAGTCCTCTGCTCAAGAGGGAAAAGCCACAGCTGCCCAGCAGGTTGCTGGCTTGCTGGAGTCCAGCAGGCATCCTTGCCTCTGTAGCCCCTCGAGGGAACCAGCGTGTGTGGTCCACCTGCTGCTTGCCCTGATCTCTGGTGTCCATCAGGGAGGAAGGCTGGTGCCACTGGGTGAGATGTGACATGTGGACACTGCCTCACCCACCAATCAGGAACGGTGGTCCTTCCACCCACCTCCACAGCCTATCCTACATGTGCTGACCTGACCCATCTCTTTCTCTTAACTTCTAACTCCACAAACGGTATGATTTGAGCATTTTGATTTGGTCTGTGAGCCTTTCTGTTTGTCACGGGTGGGGAGCTGTCTGCAGGTGACCTGGGAAGCTGCCGCTACAACAGGGCGAGTTCCCACCTGGCAGCTCTGCTCTTGCGGAGGTGGGCAGAAGCTGGGAGTAGACATGGAAAGCCCTCTGCTCGCTGACTGGTCTAAGAGGCGTCTTTGACATTCAATACACTGTGCGTGCAGAGCCCTCTGAGGCCGGCCAGACAGTGTCTGCAACTCAGCTGGGATTCAGTGGGGGCTGCGCCTGCTTCACTGGGAACAAATGTAGTAAGTGTAATAAGCCTCCAAAGAAGTTGTATGGTTTGGAAAAAGTATGAACTTATTTCTATATTTTTACATATTTTATATTCTTTATTTGAAAATCAAATAATATCAGTTTGGAAGGGCACCTGCTTAGGACCATGCCCGGCTGCTGGAGAAACTGGTCTGAAACCAGAGAGGTGGCCTCCAGTGTGGATCTCCTACCCACCTCTCTCTCCAGGGCCCCAACGGGAGATTGGCGGGCTTCACAGCTCAAGGCCTGGGGACACTGGGGTGGGAGAGGTCAACCCGGTCTTTCTCACTGTCTCCCTCTGCAGGGAGGACCCGCTCTTGTCTTCCCTTCACCTCCTACCCCTCAGGGCAGAGAAGCAGGTGCTGGATGAGAGACAAAGGGTGTGAGATCCCCAGCTTTCCTGAGTTCCAGCACTTGACGTAAGCGCAGAGCGAGCCAAGCTAGAGACCTCGCTGGGGTCGGCTTTTTTCCCTTTGGGAGGCATCCCGCCCGCCCCCCGCCCCCACCAGCGGGCGTGTGGCACCGGCCCCAAGAGAGCAGGGAGTGCCGGTGGTGCCCTGGACTCTGCCCAGCGTGTAGGCAACCTCCTTGCCACAGTCTAGGATCCTGGCACGGCCTGCAAGAAGGGAGGTCGTCGGGTCTTGGAGCCGTTGGGCACCCCTCACTGCGCGGTCACCGCTAGCGCCGGCTCCACTCACCTGGAAAACGTGCCCAGCGCTTCCCTTTACCGACCATTTATGGGATGAATTTTCCAACAGAGACACTGGCACACTAGCAGCCACACTGGGCTTTATGCAGCGCCTTTCACGCCCCTGAGGCGTTATTTGAGAAGTTGGTGGTTAACCCAGGTCGCCGACGGAGCCGCCGGGAACGCGTGCTCTGCGGCTGGAATCTCAGGAAGGAGCTCCGCGCAGTTTTCAATGATCGGCCGTCCCTCCCTCCGAGCTGAGGGTCTGGGAGCTTGGTCAGTGCCCCTTCCCTGCGGCGGCGACCCCAGCTCCGATTTGGTCCTGGGAGTGGCAGTCACTGTTCTCCGTGGTGACGGAGAGGCCGGAGATGGCAATGCACAGGCATGCCCAAGGGTGTCTATTTAACGTCGGGGTAATCTTCGGGCCAAACCCTCCTTTCTGGGTGTTCCCCAGAGGCACGACTCTCTCCAGTCTTTCTTACCTTCCAGCTTCTCCTGCCGCGGTTGTGCAAGTGGGTCAGAGCTGAGATGGCCTCCCGGGCGCGCCCCTCCCACGGCCCTGCCGTAAGCAGCGAGGATCTGGCATCTTCTGCCCTAGGGGGCTGCAGGACTGTTGAGGGGCCCCCACCATCTGGGGCGCAGGCTGGTCTGTAAGGAGGCCCCTGCAGGGAGGAAACCCGGATGGAGGCAGTGTTATTTGACTGCCTGACGGCTACACAGACGTACTTCAGAAGGAAAAAGGGAGGAAGAAAGTTATTTTCCCTAGTAAATCCGCATTTTAGAGCTAGCAGATATTTGTCTCCAAATCATAATTTTGACAGAAATGGAGTGATGAGCGCTCACCCCCTGCGACATCCAGTAAGTCCCGTGTCCCAGTTCCCACGTGGGTGACAGTCAGGGACAAGTTGAAAAGGACCTCTTTGCTTCCAGGAAAAGCAGCGAAATGTTTTCCAGGTAATAAGAACAATATAGATAATACTACGTGGTGTGTCCTGAACACATTTTATATGCTAAGAACTCCGCTTTGCATTCCAGGGATGCACCGGACCCAGGGCTGAGCAGGTCAGCAGGTTTCCTGGCCACGGGCCCACCTGGAGCCTAGGAGGAAAGGCGAGTCTTGTGTTTCAGGAGAGGCTGGTTTTCTGTGCTGAACTTGGGAGGGCTGCACCTGCTGTAGCCTTCTTGCGCCCAGGTAGAGCCAGCTGCCAGGAAGTGTCCGGAAAAGTTCTGGGATTTGCTGATTGGACCAACTTGGGTTACTGGCTCTTTTGCCAGAGGGTTTCAGCCCAGGCAAGTTCACGATGGAGTCAGTGAGACCAAGAAATGACAACGGACCACTGTTGGGGTAAAAGGGTTTATACCCAGCTTTATTCTCACGGCTAGGTCAAGCACTAGAATCCCATCTGCTTCAGTGCTCTGAGGGTCCATAATCCACCTCCGTCTCTGCCTCCACCCAGAGCACTGGGCTTATTGCTTATTGCTTACAATAACAGCTTACTGCTCACCGTTGTGGAAGCATGAGCCTAGCAGTAGGCCAGTTACACGTCCAAGTGGTTTGGGGTGAGGTGAGGATCCCGACCATCCAAATTTCCATTTTCTCCACAGGGTGATTTGTTAGATAGCAGTAGTTAAGCAAATATTGTATTACAAATATTGAAATTTTGAACTAATCATAAATAAATGAACCAGTTGTAGTGGACATCTGCTGTTGAAGCACATGAACAATTTAAGTCAGAGTCACCACTAGGCTTCCCAGTGAACCAGAAGGTTCCCAGTTTTGGTGGAGCTGTGTGCTCTGGGTTTTTGGTGGTTGCCCAAAGGCTGATCTTGGACACAGGTGTTGCGGATGACCATAGTTTTGTTTTCACTGGACAGGGACCCCTTGGCCTGTCTTTGGTCTTACGGAATCATGGCTGTCCTCAGACTCTTTATGAGTAAAGAACTTTTTGTTAAAACATGGGAATATAGCTCCAGTTGTTGCAAACTGTAACTCATGTCTTTTGCTTTTGAAAATGTTTGTTAGTTGATGGTTAAATTTGATGTTTTTACCTGCCTGGGTGATACAAATGTTAGGCCACTTAAGAATTCAAGAACTGATTCCCGGTGGTGTATCTTTCTATGGGGTGGCAAGGTAATGGCCAGTTCAATAAAAGGTCAAGCATAATCATGATGTGGAATAAAATGCATTACATAGGTGTCTTGCCAGTGGGTTTCAGCCCCAGACAAGTTCACTATGGATTCAACGTGACCAAAGAAATGACAGTAGAACGTTCTTGGGGCAAAAAGGTTTATTACCTGGCTCGTTCTCCTAGTGCTAGGTTGAGCACTAGAGTTGTGTCTGCATCCAACAGTCTACAGGTCTATAATCCTCCATCATCTCTGCCTCCACCCAGAGCACTGGGCCAAGCTGTTTATATAGTGATTCAGTCAATAATAGCTTATCACCTATGGGTGTGGAAGCAGTAGCCTAGCAACAGGCCAGTTACATAAACAAGCAGTTTAGGTTCAGTGAGGATCCTGGCCATAGGAACCCCAACTTTCCCCACAGAAGGGTAGTCCAAACCCTGAGAACGTTGTGAACTACCATGCACATCTTGATTGCTAATTAGAAAAAGGTGTTTCAGCCCAGAAACCACTGAAGTATATGAACTGAGAGGCATTGGCTATGGAACTTAAAATCAAGGGCATTAAGCTTTACATTTCTGATTATGTATTTAAACCATACTCTGACAGTGCATAAAGTCAGTTTTTACTAGAGTCATAAGTAGTAATTAGACATAGACTTTTAAAATCCAGATCATATTTGTATTACATGAAATTCCTCCACTTCTTTATCCCCAAGCATAAAATGCTCTAAATGGGAAACTACTGCCTGTGGCTCCTTTCTTTATAGGTAGTCCTTAAAATAGCTCAGTTGTAGCCATTCCTACTTGAGGGGCCACACTAGGAGAGAAATGAAGAGGTTCAAATGTTGTACCACTTAGGTTCATAGTTTCTAGTCTTCAGAGCATCCAACATCTCGTCAAGGATTTGATGCCAAAGAAGTGGGGGTCGAGAAATGGTTCAGAGGTGTTTAAAGACCAGTTCTTTACCAGAGTGAAAAGGGTCTGGAAGGAATGAAAACCCTAGCACCAGATTGTGGTCTCTAAATACCATTCCCTACTAAAAGGAAACAAGTCTTCTAGGAAAGCAGTGGATTTCAGGATTTCAGATATGGAACAGAAAATATACAAACTAAGGCTGGAACATCTTGCTTCCAAACTCAAGGACATGCTCCAAGAATGATGACAACATGGCAAAAAGACACAGGAGCTTGGAGGCATCCCAACAGGGCAAATCTGGGGCAATTTGAGCATAAAGAATGATGACAGTCATGGCTTATAACACATTGAGTAACAAATAGTTTGAGTTATAATAATACTGTCCCTTATACCCCACCCCCATAATAAAGAATGACAATTAATATAGGTAGGAGAAACAGTAAAACTAGAAAATAACTTTTTGCAACAAGTTTTGTTAGAATTTATTCTGATAAAACTTATCAGTGGATGCTAAACCACTGAGTAATAGGTCGTTGGAACAGCGTAGTCACACAGTCTCAAAGTGTCACCTCAAAAAGACTTGTTAGTTACAAAGAGGAAAGAAGGTCACCACCATGGAGAAATCTGGCAGATGCCATCTTAACCAAATGATCAAATTTCATCCCCAAACAATGGGCCCAGGTAACACCACGGGTCTTCTGATGAAGGGCATGAAAGCCTGCAAGTACCCTTGCCAAAAATGTTTAACCTTAGTCTCCTCATGAGGAATCAGCTGGAAAATCCAAATTTAGAGACTTTTGGCAAGCCAACGGGTCTGGATTCTTCAAAAATCAGTGTCAAGGAAGACCAAGAGAGCCTTGGGAAACTGTTCTGGATTAAAAGAAACTAAAGAGATTTAACTAAATGCAGTGTGTGGTCACTGACTGGATCTTGGACTGAAAAAAAAAAACGCATAAAGGGCACAATTGTGACAGTCTGGGAAATTTAAACATGGGCTGTTTATTAGTTAGTAGTAAAGTTTAATTTCTTGATTGCAATAACTTGTGTTTTTGTAGGGAATGTCTTTGTTCTTAGGAGGCTACATGCTTAGGAATAAAGTGTCATGGTCTCTACAGCTAATTCTCAGTTAACAAAACAATGTAGATATGTATAAATATATAGAGAGTGATAAAGCAAATATGGTAAAACATTAACAAGTGGTGAACCTAGGTGAAGGATTTATGGCTCTTCATCATACTATTATTTCAATTTTTCTGCAGGTTTCAATATGGTGAAAATGAAAGGTTGAGAGAAAAGAGCTGGCCAAAGTGTAATAATAATTATTTTTCTTAAATCAACTCCTAATTAATTTTTGCACGTTTAATTTTTTAATAGAAATATGTTCACATGATTAAAAAAGGGTATACAAAGAGATTTCCTTCCATCGTTACCCCCATCTGCTCTGTTTTGTCTCAATTCCCCCTCTGCCATTTATTTCTTATATACCCTTCTAGAGATTATTTATGCATATACAAACAAATTCAATTATTTTGCTTCTCTTCCTTGCTATACAAGATAGCTTATTCCACAAGCTTATTCCTCTTGCACCTTTCACCTAACAATGTCTTTGGTATCTTTCCATACAAGTAAAGAGCTTTGACATTTTCCTTCTTTCTTACAGTTGTATAGTATTCCACTGGATGAGCCTACCATAATTTATTTGATTTTTAACAGACTTTAGATCATTTCTTGTCTTTTGCTATTGAAAAAAATACTACAATGAACACACTTGAACAGATACCTATTCACGCACTTGTGCTGGTATGAATATTTATAGAGTAAAGTGGGGTTGCCAAGTTGTAAGGGATGTTTTTGTAATTTTGATGCCTATTGTTGAGGGAGATGTAGGGCTCCTTTACGTGCATCCCCACTCCCAGTGCAGGAAAGCGGCTCCCCTAGAGCCTTGTCAACAGGATGTGCTATCAAACCTAAGGGATTTTGCCAGTTGGATAGGTGAAAAATCTATTTCGGGGAAACTTTCATTTGCCTTGCTATAATAAATGAGGTTGAGTTTCATTTCATATTGTCTAAGAACCATTTACAGTTGCTCTTCTGTGAATTGTTCACATCTTTTGCCCCTTTATTATTTGATTTTGTTTTGTTTGAACCAGGGTTTTCTAGAAGAATTGGAGTTTACACAAATGTGGGGAATTGAAGGTCTAGAGTAGAGGTGTGGGAAGTCTCTAACATGACAGCTAGGGATACTGGTGCCGCTGGGCGGGTCAGAGCCTGTGGGAAAATCCTCAAAGCTAGGTGTGCGAAAGAGCTTGTTTGTGTCGGCCACACCGTGTGGGAGTGCAGGTCAGCACTCTTCAGCGGGCTGCTCTTTGTGGACGGCAGGTGGAATGGCAAGTGTCTCACCAGAAAGACCTTACAAGAGTGATGGCTTCTGCTTCATTTCTGTCCTTTTTGGTGTTATACAAGTTCCTCTCTTGGCCAGCTTTAACCCAAGACCATGCAGAAAACTGGTTTTCCAGCCTTAGCCTGGAGTGGTGGTGCCAAGTTGTTGAACAAAATGTAGCATGCTCCATCCCATTGTCATTTTGGCATCCATACTCACTTCACCTCTACTTCAGTGTTCAGGTAAAGATGACAGCAGAATCACGTTTTCACCTGCACGATGCAACTTTCTCTCACAGAACCAAAACATTCTCTCTCCTTTCCTCAAAGGACGATAAGCAATCCTGTTTGTTCATTCCTCTCCTACCTGAGTCACAACCTACCTCTGATACTCTGTAACTTAAATACTTAGATGTAGGGTTAACTGCTACTGCCTCAGTCCGTTTGGGCTGCTATAACGGAGTCCCACGGACTGGGGGCCTTAAACAGCACACACTTATTTCTCACAGTTCTGCAGGCTGGAAGCCCAAGATCAAGGCGCTGACAGGACTGTTTCCTGGAGTGCAATTGTCTGCCTTCTTGCTGTATCCTCACATGGTGGCAGAGAGACAGAGAGAGACAGAGAGAGAGAGAGAGAGAGAGACAGAGAGAGAGAGAGACGTAGAAGTAGAGCTAGAAAGAGGGGGAGAGAGGAAGTTCTGTTGTTTTTTCTTTTTTATCATCCCATTCATGGTGCCTCCACCCTCACAACTAATTACCTCCCGAAGGCCCATCTCCAAATACACCATCACATCAGGAATTGGGTTTCAACATATGAATTGTGGGACACAGACATTCAGTCCACAGCAACTATGATCAGTATATTTTATGGTGGATAAGAGGGGAATGGAGTAAGGGAAATATTGTATACGTACATACATATGCATTCATACCAAAGCAAGGAGAATACACTCATACCAACTATAGGCCCTTTTTTTTTTTTGACACTGGTCCTGTGGATGTAGGTGGCATTCATGTCACTTCTGCTACCCCCTCATTCCCTTTGGCCTCAGCTGATTGTGGCTTATGGCCCTTGTGGATTGACCTAAACCTTCATTCCTGAAGGGTCTGGATTATTCAGTCCTGCCAGAAATGGATTGTGGTAGTTTTCACTCACTACCTTTTACTAAAGGATGTGGGAGGATTGAGAGGTGCTCTGAAGCCTCACGTGGGTGCCAGGTCTACGCCTCCCTATCCCCACTGTGTAGCAGGAACCCAGTTCGTTTTGCGAGTCAGGGTCAACCCCAGGCAGTACTCTTCTTAGTTTGGGAGGAAAAGGATCCCAAAAGGGTCGTGGTGTCTCAGTTTCCAGATCAAGGCAACCATTGTGTGTCCCTGGTGGAAGCATTCCTCCCTTGGACCTGAGACCTCCAAATCAGCATAGGTGATGTTGCAGGAATGGGAAGCAAACAGTTTGCCAATGGGTCGCTAGGAGCATGGTGAGGAGAGCACTTGATTCCTGGACCTGGGAATCCTGTCCGTGGGAGAAACCCAGGTTTATGTGGGCTACCTAGAGGCAGAGACTTGGCGGAGGACTACTGCGGAAGTGATGAGCCAGGGGAGTGCTCTAGGGGGCAGGCGGCAGAGGGCCCAGGGCAGGAGTGGAAACCTAAGCGAGGGTGTGGTCTCGGATAGGCTCTAGGGTAACCTGGTCGCTTAGGACTCTGGAGCTCAATGGTCCTGCGTTTGGACTTCCCTAGGGATGAAGGGGCTGGCCTCTTGGCCCCCTATCCCTTTCCTGGCCATTGACTGCTCCTGGGGCAGGGCTGGGAGAGTGAGAGATAACCCTCCACGCAAGGCACTTCAGTTTGGGTGAGGACACAGGAGGACCCCTGTGAGCTGTTAGCTGTCCACACCCACAGCAGCTGAGGAATGGAATGTGGGTGGGGCACAGATGGATCCACATATGATAGGCACGGGTTCAGAGCTCACAGTGTATCTGGGGGCGGGGAACACTCACCACGGGGTCTTCTTAGGGCTTAGGAAACGTCTGGACTCAGAAGAAGACCACATGGCATCAGACTACTTAGAAGGATATAGCTCCTCTTGAGTGGGAATCCTTGTAGCAGCCCAAGGAACTCTACGTGGAGGTCTGGGGACTCGTTTCTTTGGTCTCTCAGGTGGCAGTTCAGATATAGGGAAATAAGATACATTTTAATCAGGGGTCCTCAAAAGCCTCCTGCTTCACTGTCAAAATATATCAAGTCCCCTGGTGAATCAGCTATTTAAGGCTGCATAACAAACCACCCCGAAACGCAGAGGTTTAGAATAACAACCTTCGATTTGTTCATGATTCTGTGGATCAGAAATTTGGGCTGGCCTCACCTGGGGGGCTCTTTTGTGGGTCTTACCTAGGGTCACTAAAGTGGTTGTGTCACTCCAGCCACTTCCCTGATGGCTCAGCTGGGGCTGGATGGTCCAAGGTGACTCATACTCACATACCTGGTAAGGGCTTATTGAATTCTTATGGCTTTTCAATGACTTCCCTTGGATTTTCCAATCACGTCATCTACAATAATCACGACAAATTTGTATATCACTATAAACTACTATTCAGTGAATAGTATACCTCTTCTAATTTCTTTCTATTAACTAACTGCATTTGCTAGTACAGAAAAGACAATGTCATCTAATCAGGGTGGCGAGGCATCCTTGTTTTATGACTCTAGTGGGAATGCCCCCAGTGTGTTCCCATTACGTTGATGCTGGCTTTTGGTTTGAGACTTTTTTTTGTATCATATTGGAAGTAGATGGATTTCCCCATTTCACTGTTTATGAAGTATGGCATTAAATACATCTTTTTAGCATTTATGAGATGATTGTAATCTCCTTAGATTTCATGATATGAAAACAAATCACATAGTCAGAAATCTATTCACAGAATCCAAATCAGTTCCCCATTTGATACTGACTATAGAGGTTCTTCTAGAGAGAAGTCCAGGCTGGAAATGATAGGTCTCCAGGATCAGGGTGGTAATGGTGGTAATAGGAGAAGAAGATGGATTTGAGTTACAGTTTGGAAGTAGAACCATTGATGGATTCAGCATGGAGGGCGAAGGATAAAGAGGAACTAAAGATGATTTCTGGGTTCGATCTTGACAAATGGCTCAGACAGAAGTCACCAATAACTCTTGATTTCCAAGTCCACTGGGATATTTCCCACCTTACCCAACACCTGAGGTCGGTGACCGTGCTCTCCTTTTTCCGCCCTGCAGCACGAGGGCTGCCTCCTTCACATCTCTCTTTGGTTCCTAGCTCTTGGTGGACTCTTCTCCACCTGCTTTCCTGCAGCCTGGTTACCCAGGCTGAGACCCTGCCCTGGCTTGTGTCATCTTTTATGCTGATGGCTCCCAAGCCAGTGTCTCTAGTCCCGTCCTGCTCCTGACCTCCCAGCTAAAGGTCCAGTTGCCTATAGCATTTATCTCTGTAGAGGTCTTCTGCAGGTATCTGAAATCCTTCAAGACTAAAACCAAACTCCTTAACTACTCCAATTCTGACACCAGTTCCAATGTGTGTTTTTTTTTCCCGCATATCACCAAGAAATTCTCTGACACCAGCAGGGTCCTATAATCCAACTCTGATACCATCTACCTGCGGATAGCCTCAAATCCCACAGGTTAAGGGCTCAGCCCTACAAGCCTACTCCCCACCCTTCAGATGCCAACCAAAAGCCCAGGTTGTCATCTGTGCTTCTGACTTCTGCAGATTGGAAATTCTAATGGCCCTGTCCTTGGGTCTGATTAATTTGCCAGAACAGTTCACAGAACACAGAGACATATTTTATGTACTAGATCACCAGGTTATTATAAAAGGATATAACTCCGGAACAGCCAGCTGGAAGAGATATGGAGGGCAAGGTATGGAAAAGAGGCAGGGGGCTTCCATGCTTTCTGAGCATGCCCTTCTCTGAATTTCCCTGTGTTCACCAACCTGGAAGCTCTCCAAACCCCATCCTTTCAGGCTTCTAATGGAGGTTTTACATGGTCATGATTGATACTAATCAGCCATTGGTGACTGATTCAACCCCTAGCCCCTCTCCCTTCTCCAGAATTGGGGGTGGGGTTCCAGTGCTCTAATCGCTGTCTTGTCTCCCTTGACAGCCAGCCCCCATCCCTAGGGGCTTCCCGTAGGTCACCTCACTAATATAATAAAAGACATCTTTATTGTTCTCAGCACTTAGGAACGTTTAGGAATTCTGTACCAGAAACAGGGATGAAGACCAAATATTTATTTCTTATTATAAATCACATTATCACATCTACTTTCCCCCACACACGATGGGGTGTGTGTGTGTGTCCTAGGCTCCGTTCTCTTCCTCATCCTCTCCCCTGACCAGTCAGTGACTCAGTCCTGAAGATTCCATCATCTCAAGCCAGGTCCTTGCAGACGTCGTCCCGGTCCTCTCTTCGGGGGCTTACAGGACAGTCTCCTCATGCTCTCTCCATGCCCTCCCTGCGTTGCCCCCACACTCACCATTTCTGAACTTGTTTTCCGAGAGTGTTTTTAAACAATCTATTGAGAAAACCTGTGGGTTATAAGAGACTCTTCTCTATGAATTTTTGCTGGAAGAAAAATGAGCATAAACCCAGAATGCAGTGTTCTTCAGAGCACTTTATTCTGACCACAGAACATTGCAATACCAAGATTCCTTAACCCTGTGGCTGGTACTTTGGATTTTAAAGAGAATTTGGCTGACTAGGTCTATCACAGACGAGGAACTGAATTCTAGCTTGAAACGGCGTTGTTCTCTATTTGGGTGTCAGAAGTGTATGTGTGATGGTGAGGCTGAGATGCCTTGCAGTTTCCTTAAACTGCTATCCTACTGTCATCATTTGACTTTCAAGGTCAGCATTCAGAAATTTTTTGTGAGAAAATTTTATCCTGAAACATTTTTGACTAATCAAAGATAGCAAGGACCACAGCCTGCTGCCACT
This sequence comes from Smutsia gigantea, assembly GCA_032199065.1. Classification (NCBI taxonomy): domain Eukaryota; kingdom Metazoa; phylum Chordata; class Mammalia; order Pholidota; family Manidae; genus Smutsia; species Smutsia gigantea. The sequence goes on along the minus strand of JAVSCE010009380.1, from coordinate 131,167 downwards.
GGCATTTTGAATGGCAGCGGGAGACGTGTGGGTCCTGGAAACCCACCCGGGCAGGGCGCCATGGGCTTCTAGCAGCTGCCGGCTTGTAGGGCTGTGTGGCCTCTAGGGCAGGACTTGGCAGCCCGGCAGGTGCAGGACCTGGGCAGGTGGACTGAGAGCCTGAGACAGAGCACTGGGGATGCCCAAGGGAGACCAGTTCAGGGACCAAGCCTGGGGTTCAGCGGGGGAGTGCCGATCGAGATGGGAGTGGGACCAGGAAGGTTGGAAAGGCCTGGGGAGAAGCAGGGGATAGAGACACAAGGAGGTGATGTTCTCAGAGGGGGAACTCCTCTTTATGGGAGTTCCAGGAGAGAAAGCAAGAGGGAGAAAGACAAAGACACCGATAGATCCCAACAAGTGGAGAAAAGCAGCAAGAATGGAGAAGAATGCCCATTAGGCAGAGGGCTTGACTGAAGCATCTCTTTCTGTGGAATCATTCTAAAGTGGTAAAAGAAAAAAAGAAAAAAAAACATATACTATTTATGACATATTATTACATAATCCTAATAGATTTGTATAGTATGTTGATATTATTATATTATGCTATTATTATATACATATCTACTGTGCCACTTTAGAATGACTCAGTATATCTTTTTTCTTTTTCTATTTCTTATATTTGGGCGATGCAGAGGGATTATTTGGAGTCCTGGAAGAAAACGCACACTTAAAATTAAGCTTGGAGAGGCTCTCGGGGTAACTGCTTGCATAGGGAGAGGCATGACTACAGCCAAGGCAGAAGCGCTCCCTGCCGTTGCCCCCTCCGGGGAACTGACCCGGGACATTGGATTCTGAGGGGCGGGGCTACTTCTGATGGGGTATCAGTAAAGCTTCAGGATAATTCAGTGCCTAATGGAGTGTCTAAACTCAGCTGGAGCAGCTTACCTGGAACCTTGCCACATCTGCGATGCTTTTTCATTCAGCTAAGAGGTCACATTTTTGACGTTTTATTTTCTTTCTTAAATTCTTTTGCTATGGTTGTGGCTGTATGATTTTGCCTATTTATGACACTGGGTACGTTGGTGTGGCCGCACGTAAAGGCCGAAGAAAAATAATACGGAGAACCTAAAAGGTAAACACAGGAACCTCAGAAACTGCTTTAGCCAGAACGACCCTCAGAGGAATGTGGTACTGTTTGGACACGGGCACTGATTCTTGCCAGAGAACACTTGGCTTTTTGTTGGAAATGGTGTAGACTTTTATTACGGCCTTTACAGACCTCTTCTCTCACCTCCGGGGGAAAGTTATACAGCCTTTCTCCAGTATCTGTGCTTTGGTTCCCAGCCAACCAGCCAAACACTTATTTATTAAGTGCCCACCGTATGCACTGTTCCAGCTGAAGTCTGGCTCTTGTGCCCAAACCTTGCCCCACACCTTCTCCTACTTTGCTCTGTTTCCCCTCCCCTCTAGAGTGGCACACTGGTTGGGCACCGTGAACCAGCCAGGCGCTGAGTCAGGGGCTGGACCCTGGGGCCCTGGGTGTATTTTGGGAGGGTCCTTGGGGCTTCAGGGAGCAATGACTTGTTCTCTTTTATGCACTGTGGGGTGTCTCTGTTGCACATCGCCCAGGCTATTGCCAGCAGAGCCCTGGTCCTTCAGTTCAGAATTTTTTGTTCAAATCCCTTAGAAGGGAAGAATCTGCCCCAATTAAGGTTTTATCTCAAAAAAAAAAGATGTCAAGATGTAAACTGTTGCTGCTTAGTATATGCATCCCTAGTCCATATCTTTAATTACGAGAAATTTCAAACATACATACAAGTTGAGAAAATAGTATGACTCCCTCATCTCAATAATTATCAGCTTATAGCCAGTTTGACATCCTCGTTCCACTGGATGATTTTGAAGCAGTCCAAGACACCACACAATCTGCAGATCATTCAATATGTATTTCTAAAAAGGGACTTGTAAAAAAAAATTCCACAGAACCATTATCCCATTCTGCAGTTTCTTAATATCAAATATCTAATCAGCAAATGCTCAGGTGATTCAAGTGCTTTCTCAGTTTGCCTGTCATAATTGGTTTCCAGAGAAGGTCCATGCCCTGTGGCTGGTGGAGAAGCCTGTTAAGTCTCTCAGTCGGTATATCACCATCTTGTCCTTGGGTGGATCAAGTCTTTTATTTTTTATTTATTTATTTTTTATTAAGGTATTATTGATATACACTCTTATGAAGGTTTCACATGAAAAAACAATGTGGTTACTACATTTACCCATATTATCAAGTCACCGCCCATACCCCAATGCAGTCACTGTCCTTGGGTGTAGTAAGATGCCACAGATTCACTGTTTGCCTTCTCTGTGCTACACTGTTTTCCCCATGACCCCCCACACCCTGTGTACTAAACATAATACCCCTCAATCCCCTTCTTCCACTCTCCCCACCCGCCCTCCCACTCCCCTCCCCTTTGGTAACCACTGGTTCCTTCTTGGAGTCTCTGAGTCTGCTACTGTTTTGTTCCTTCAGTTTTGCTTCGTTGTTATACTCCACAAATGAGGAAAATCATTTGGCACTTGTCTTTCTTCGCCTGGCTTATTTCACTGAGCATAATGTCCTCCAGCTCCATTCATGGTGTTGCAAATGGCAGGATTTGTTTCCTTCTAATGGCTGAATAGTATTTCATTGTGTATATGTACCACATCTTTATCCATTCACCTACTGATGGACACTTAGGTTGCTTCCATATCTTGGCTATGGTAAAAAGTGCTGCAATAAACATAGGGGTGCATATGTCTTTTTGAATCTGAGAAGTTGTATTCTTTGGGTAAATTCCAAGGAGTGGGATTCCTGGGTCAAATGGTATTTGTATTTTTAGTTTTTTGAGGACCTCCATATTGCTTTCCACAATGTTTGAACTAGCTTACATTCCCACCAGCGGTGTAGGAGGGTTCCCCTTTCTCTGCATCCTCGCCAACATTTGTTGTTCTTAGTCCTTTGGATGCTGGCCATCCTTACTGGTGTGAGGTGATATCTCATGTGGTTTTAATTTGCATTTCCTTGATGATTCGTGATGTGGAGCATCTTTTCATGTGTCTGTTGGTCATCTGAATTTCTTCTTTGGAGGTGTCTCTTCATATCCTCTGCCCATTTTTTAATCGGGTTATTTGCTTTTTCGGTGTTGAGGCATGTAAGTTCTTTATATATTTTGGATGTTAACCCCTTGTCGGATATGTCATTTACAAATATATTCTCCCATACTGTAGGATGCCTTTTTGTTCTGTTGATGGTGTCCTTTGCTGTACAGAAACTTTTTAGTTTGATGTAGTCGCATGAGTTCATTTTTGCTTTTGTTTCCCTTGCTTGAAGAGATGCATTCAGGAAGAAGTCATTCATGCTTATATTCAGGAGATTTTTGCTTATGTTGTCTTCTAAGAGTTTTATGGTTTCATGACTTACATTCAGGTCCTTGATCCATTTCAAGTTTACTTTTGTGTATGGAGTTAAACAATAATCCAGTTTCATTCTCTTGTATGTAGCTGTCCAGTTTTGCCAACACCAGCTGTTGAAGAGGCTGTCATTTCCCAATTGTATGTCCATGGCTCCTTTATCATTAATTGACCATATATGGTTGGGTTTATATCAGGGCTCTCTAGTTTGTTCCATTGGTCTATGGGTCTGTTCTTGTGCCAGTACCAAACTGTCTTGAGTACTGTGGCTTTGTAGTAAAGCTTGAAGTTGGGAAGCATAATCCCCCCAGCTTTATTCTTCCTTCTCAGGATTGCTTTGGCTATTCGGGGTCTTTTGTGGTTCCATATGAATTTTAGAATGATTTTCTCTAGTTCGTTGAAAAATGCTGCTGGTATTTTGATAGGAATTGCATTGAATCTGTAGATTGCTTTAGGCAGGATGACCATTTTGACAATATTAATTCTTCCTATCCATGAGCATGGGATGATTTTCCATTTATTGATATTCACGTCTTTTTTTAAGTGGCAAAACTATTTGTTGAATCTTATCAAAGATGTGTTTTTATGTCATGAAATGAAATAATCTTTAGTGAAAAGTTAAAATTGCTTTATTGACTTGCACACATAGCTGAAAACTTATTAATTTCTCATGATAGAAACAGTCCCCTGGCTCATCATACTCTCCCTTGTCACTTGCCACCATTGTCTATTTAGTCTGTACCTTTGCAACTGTAATCTGCAATGTCTCTCCCTCGTTCTGTCAGGCTACAGGTGCTGGTAGCCCAGAAATAAAATGAAGATCTAAGAAGGCACTAGTTAAGAAGCTATAGAGGATGGGGATGGAGAAATTTTAGGTTGGTGTATTTTAATTTAGTTATGGATGTACTGTTCCATGGACATTACAGACTGACTTCCTTTTGTGAAAGATGATGATTCAGAGCTTGTACCCTCCCCTCTGCCCCCTCTTCCTAGTTACATTCTGTTGTTTTTGGTGGTGGTTTCCTCTGTAACATTAAATAATTTACTTCAATTTCTGTCTTGTTTCATCAATGCCCAGTAAGCTCTCTAAGCTTGTTCCATGGACAAAGATACTAACCTCTCTGGCTTGCCTTCCCCTCTCCTACTTAGATTTCACAACTTCTGTTGGATGTACTTTTCACTTTTCATATGTTCAAGGTAAAAAGATTGATGTTTTTTTTCTTGTAACCATTTGTTCTTCTTGATCTGCCTAGAAGTTAATTCAAAAAGAGAAATTCCACAGAGCGTTTATATTATCTGTAGAAACAATTTGGCTCACATCATGCAACTACTGCTCACCAGAACGCCTCATTGGTGATTTGAGTGCATTCACATGTGACTTCCTCAGAATGAGTGCTTGGCTGGTCATTTTTCTAAATCTTTCCATGTTTGAAAACACTGGATTGATAGTTGTTGGCCTGGGTTGGAAGTTCTAGGGTTGAAATCATTTTCCTTAAGAACTTTGAAGGCATTTTTCTATTGAAAAAGTAATTTGCATGGTTAATTTCCTTAGCTATCATTACTATGGTGCTCACATTTGAGTATTTAGGATTTGAATAGTACCAAGCACAGTTACAAGTGTTTTAATGAGTACTGAATTTAATTCTTCACCCCGTGAAGTTTGTGTTATTATTATTGTGGGAAAAATGGATATTTCTGACCAGAATTCCTGCCTGGCTTTAAGAGCACCCAGCGTCCATATATATGAGGCTGTTTGCACATCACGTCTATGGGATGTTTACTAGGGCAGAGCAGCTGATCAGCTGTGGCACTGTCAGCCCAGGATAGGGGTGGAGAGGAAACACCCATTCTCTCTTCTCCTCCGTTCCTGGTACATAATTGGTCAGGTGTCTGCCAGTCACCAAGGACTCGCCCACTGAGTTCCTCCCACTGGGAGGGGAAAAGGGAGGAGACAGTGCAGAGGCAGAGGGGGTTTCAAGGGACCAAGAGCCACTGAGTAGCAGGGGTTTGGAGCTGTGAGAATGGGGAGGGAACTGAGAGCCACCAGTGCTGGAGAGGAGAGTCTGAGCCATGAGAATAAACTCCTTTAATTCCCAACTTCTTGTCCTTGCCTTTTATTCAGTCATATCTAATCCACTGGGAACTTGCCCCTGGTGGGGAACTCCCTTCTCCCAGAGCTACAATTATCCATGTCCTACAGATGAGGAAACCAAAGCATGTAACTTGTCTAGGCAGGATCTAAACCACAGAATCTGCATTCTCAAACTGACAGCTTTCCACTCCAGGCCACAGCTCCTGTGGAAGGCCCCTCTTCCACAGTCTCATTTTCACGGGATTCCAGAAAGACCACTGACCCCTTCAGGTCCAGGAATAATAGTTTCCCAGTGTGACTGGTCCCCAAGTGTTTCACTGCCCCTGGTTGGTCCCCATAACTCTGCCCACACCTCTGCAAAGATTTCACTAACTGCTTTCCTTAGCCTTTTGAGTCCCCATCAGGGATGGTGACTAATGTAGTCATGTCTGGGAAATGCCAGGGCTCAGAGTCAGCTTTGTTCTGTCAGATTCTGGGTGCTTGTTACTCAGAAATAGATTGAAGATATAAGAAGACAATAGTTAAGAGGCTGTAGAAGATGAGGGTGGAGAAAATTTAGGTTTGGTATATTTTAATGTAGCATTGAATACTCCCATTTAAAAAAAAACAAACTTGTTTTAATCTAGTTACTGTTACCACACTATTCATTTGCCATTTTTATCTGTTACTACTTCATATCTATGTAGTAAAACGGTTGATCTAAGCACCCTATTTTTAAAAAAAGATGTCATATAACTCGAAGTTCTTGTTTCACCACTCTTAAAGTGTTTTGAAAACTATTGAGGCTTTCTGCAGTACACCGTGGGGCTGCCAGGTTTGGCCTCTCCATTGTGTTTTTATTATCATCTCAGAGGAGAATGGTTATTCTCCAGAGTTTAGACAACTGATCCATGGTGAAGACATTGTCTCTGGAAGAGTCACCATGATAACCTCCCTTTTCAAAGGCAAGTAGTTGAGTTTTATCAAAACAGAGGACTTGGCTTCATGTTAAATTGGCCCCCATGGCAGTGTTCATCACTGCGTGTGTGCTGTATCACCTCCTTGGGCTCCTGGCATATTTTCTCCCTGAGATCTGGGGCTTCAGCTCATACTACCTCCTTGCATGTTGGACTCAGACCAGAAGATTGGTCTCTTCTAGTATGTTTCAACAAACTCCATCTTTCATATATAAATCAAGCTCTCTGTTGGCTGCATATGGCTCCTCATCATGTGGTTACCATTTCTACTTGGAATATAGGCTTTTAAATTTGGGAAGAAAATTTTATGCTCTGGAACAGACAATTGTTTTTTTCTCTCTCCAACATCTCTCCTCTCTCTTCCTTTTTCTGGTAATTGCATTTCATTTCTCTTGATGGGCTGGCCCATTGATTAGTCAGTAAAGTTTATCACAGGCTCTCTCCTCCACTAGAAGCTCTGGGAGGGCAGGGACCCTGTTAGCTCCATTCACCGCTTTGTCTCCAGCACAAGAGATTTTTGGTGCCTGGCACATACAAACATTCCTAGGACAACCGACTATCCATTTGGGGAGCAGTCACTTCTCTGCTTCCATGTTTTCACAAAATCTGTATAGATTAAAAACCTAAATGTCAAAGACCTGCTAAAGTAGCAGAAAAAAATAAAAGAGCATGTTTTCATAATCAGAGAGATGGAAAGAAATTTAGAAGCAATAGGAGAAAAAAAGATGGGGCTCCGAAATTTTAAACCTTATATATACAACCACGTCAGAAACAAAGTTAAACAATAAGTAACAAAATTGAAAACATATTTTGTGATATCTGGCATGTTAATATCCATAATGTGTAAAGCACTTTTAAAAATAGATAAAATAAATATATCATTATGTACTCAAGTTTATGAATCAAAGAAACAAATTAACTAGCAAAAATATCACTGTCACTTATTGGGCCAGCTTAAATGTAAAAATCTAGAAAAAATTTCAGTGTTTGTAAGGGGGTGGAAGAGAAGTATTCCTGCTCTGTTGATGAGAGTTGAAAATTGTACCGTATTTGGAGAGGGTAAATGTAGCTGTTTTTGTCTATTTTCATGATCATGACTTTCAACTCTGAAATTCCCTTCTGAATGATCCATCCTACAGGGGTGTGCGTGTGAATTCATGTGAGCGTGCGTGAATGTGGGAGTGTGTGTGTGAAAGTGTAACACTGTTGGTGAATGTGCTCACACTCTCCTCCACTGAAGCTCTGGGAGGGCAGGGACTCTTTTGGTTCTGTTCACCCCTTTGTCTCCAGTACCAGGGATGGTTGGCGCCTGGAATACGGAAGATGCTCAAAAACTTGAATAAATGAATGTCAGGTAGATACAACTTAAAAAACTGGGGTTATGCTATTAATATGTGATATGGATTTGGGTCAATTTATGAATTATACAGAAAGTATAGCTTACAATGAAGACATCCTATTACTCCCACAGATGTAGTAGATTACTGATGTTGAAATATATAAGGCAAAACTAGAAGAAATTCAAGAATAAATTGTCATAAGGAAATCACAGGAGACACTTGAACACACCATTCTCAATCTTTGACAAGTTAAATAAGAAAGACAAAAGAGTTAGAGGCTGTGTAATAGGTTGACTTACAGATATGTGGAACTTTGTGCTCTGGGCATAATCACCTTCTCTTTTTTTGTATTTTATTTTGTTTATTTTTTACTTTTTCCTTTCTTTAAAATCAAGTATAGTTGATATACAATATTATATTGATTTCAAGTATACAAATAGTAATTAGACAGTTATCTACATTATTAAATGCTCACCCCAACTAGTGTAGTTGCAATCTGTCAACATAGAAAGAGGTTACAGAACTATTGACTATATACTCTATGCTGCACTTCCATCCCCATGGCTAATTTATATAAAGATTGAGATTTTGTGCCTCTTTATCCCCTTCACTTATTTTACCCACCCTCCCCAACCCTTTCCCAGGGATAACCACCAGTCACTTCTTGGTATCTATGAGTCTACTGCTGTTTTGTTCATTTTGCTTTGTTTTGTGTTTAGATTCCACATAGAAGTGAAATCATATAGTATTTGTCTTTCTCTGCTTGGTTTATTTCACTTAGCATGATAACCTCTAGTCCTCCCATGTTGTCCTAAATGGCAGGACTTCTTTCTTTTTTATGGCTGAATAGTATTCCATTGTGTATATATGCCACATCTTCTTTATCCATTCATCTATTGATGGATACTTTGATTACTTCCATATCTTGGCTACTGAAAATAATGTGGCAATAAACATAGGGGTGCATATATGTTTTTGAATCAGAGATTTTGTTTTCTTTGGGTAAATCCCTAGGAGTGGAATTACTGGGTCTATGGTATGTCTATTTTTAGTTTTTTGAGGAACTTCCATCCTGCTTTTCATAGTGGCTGCACCACTTTATATTCCAATCAACCTTGCAAGAGGGTTCCCTTTTCTTCACATCCTCTCCAACACTTGTCTTTTGGATAGTGACCATTCTAACGGGTGTGAGGTGATACCTCATTATGGTTTTGATTTGCATTTCCCTGATGCATAATCATCTGTCACAGTCCATGAAACTCTCTAGTTCTGCACGGCAGGAGTATTACAGGGCACATTTTCTGATGACACTGTAATACAACTAGAAATCAATTATAAAAAGTTTATTTTAAAAATATAAGGCTTGGAAGTTAAACAAATGAGCTTTTTCAGTAACCCTTTGTCTAGGGTTAACTTCTGCCAAATAGCAATTATGGGGTCCTTAGAAGTTAGGAACATGGAAGGCACAAAGCACCAAGACTTATGAGAGGTGCAGCCAGCACTTTGCTCAGAGCAGGAGTATGAAGCGTTTTCGTTATGTCAGGAGAGGATTAAAATAACTGAAATAAGATTCAATAAAGAGCTAGAAAAACCAATAAAATAAAGCCAAGAGAAATAAAAATGGAACTCCTGGACACAAAATTAACAAAAAATTAGAGAAAAGAACTAGAGTAGAATTTTTAATACAAGGACTGATTCTCTTGGAAAAATAAAGTGACTTAAATTTTGGCAATGCTGTCAAGAACAAGAAAAAGAAGCCATTGGTAATTGGTAAAGGGCGAGGAACCACAGAGATAAGTGGGCGGATGACTCACAACACCACGGCCTCATCGCCCTCCTCCTCTCGTGGGCGTCGGAGGTGGGGGCGCTCTTGCGGCAGCCTCCGCTGGTCCCTGGTCCCTGCTGAGTTCCTCTGAGGTTCTCAGTAACGCAAATGCAGCTTGTCCTTGCCTTCCGGTGGTCCAGGGGCAGATGCTGGAGTCCAACTGGAGTGGGCTCTCCCCCTTCTGGAGATGGACGGAAGATCCTGTGACTCTGGCCAGTCTGGGCCATTCTTCTAAACTGAGAATATGTCAGCTTAAGAGGTATAGACGGCATTTTCCATGAGAATGTGGAACGAAAGCCATTCTGCCAAGAGGAGACTGCAGCCCGCGTGGGCATGATGGGGAGAGAGGGGAGAGGCCCTGGGGCCCAGAGCCACCCCGTGCGGGGGCTGCTTGCGGAGGCCGAGTGGTTCCTTCTGCTTTGGGTTCTCGGAGACTTTTTTTTTTGCCTTATGTTAAGGTATAATTTTCAAAAGATCAAACAACATGGCTCAACAATAAAAACAGTGTCAATGATTTTCTTTATCTCATTAATTAAAGTGGGGACCAGGAAGACGTTGAAACTGATTGAAAGTCCAGTTTAGACTGTCTGCTGGTTTATACTAAACTGGTCAGTCTCCTCCTGTGCCGTAACCGTAACACCTGGGATTCTTTTCCCCACTGGTCAGAGACCACCTACATATCTGAGAAAACCTCTCCGTTCATCTCTGCCAGCACAGAGTTCACACAGCCCAGGCAACAGAACGGCAACAGAGGGGCGCACCAGCAAGTCTGTTCTCCATTTTCAAAGTTTGGATAGCTTTTAAGGTAATTAAAAATAAATCCCCCCTTTAACCTACACTGAGAGGACTTCTGGTGCTTGGAGCCTCAAGGTCTGGATGGTAGGAAGGGGTCCAGCAGCCGGGGCAGCCGGCAGTGCCCTTCATGAAGGGAGGACTGTTCCGCGAGCTGGGGGGCCAGCCCTGGAGCGCGTGGGCTACCAGACGAGCTTCCCTTCCCACACTTCTAGACCAAGCTCCGTAAGAGAGCAACATTCAGACATGTGCCAGCGGGTTTTAGTTCTCTGTAAATTAACCAGTTGAACTATCAATCAACTTGTGTGCTTTAGAGTCTTCTATGCGATTATAACCAGGTTGGACGTATACAAATGTGCAAATACTCTGAGACCACTCTCTGCAGGAGTTCGTTGGTGTAATGCGCTGAAATTAATTTGGTGTGAACCACCATACGTGTGTTATTTTTTCCTAGAATGTTTTATAATCATAGATGTTATTGTAACTTATGGAGAGAATAGGAATGGTGTATGTAAACAAAGAGCAATACTTACTGGTGAAAAAAATGGGAAAAAGGCACGTTTGTGTTTTCAGGAATCATTCTTGGTAGTTGCAGCCATTGCTGTGGGTTGTGTTCCATAGGACTCTCTCCAGGAAAACATGGGATTTGGAGATGGTGTCAGTTATCTAGGGCTGCTTAACAACTACCCCCAAATATAATTTTGAAAAGCAAGAACGATTTATTATTTCCCGTAGTTCCATGGGTTGGCTGGGCGCAGCTGGGGGTTCTTCTTTGGGTTTCTGTATGACTACAGTGATGTGGGAGCTGGAGGGCTCCAGGTGGCGTCCCCACGGGTCTGCGGCCTTGAGCGGGCAGTGAGCTGGGCCTCCCTCTCTACCTGGCCCCGTCACTTGCGGCTCTAGTGCGGCCTTGTTCACATGGCAGCTGGAACATTCTGAGAATCAGAGGAGGAAGCTGCAAGCCTCATGTCTGCTGCAGACTCCCAAAGCCAGCCGAGACCCAAGGGGTGGGGAAAAAGACCCCAGCATTTGATGGGAATAGCTACCAAGTCACATGGAAAAGGGGCACGTCCCCTGAGGCCTGATTCAGTGGGGGCTGGGGGGCTTGCTCGTCTCCTCTACCACAGACCCTAAGGCTGCCACTGTCTACAAGGGTCAGCATGAAACAGTCATGCTACCAGGGTGATTCATACAGGGCCACACAGATGGGAGGACTTCAATAAACAGTACTGTATCGAACCAGACTGAATGAGTTTAGACCCAAAATGAGTGTTCCCTTGCTTTGTAACCTCTATAACCTTACCTTGCAGGTCAATGGACCAAAAGCCCTGGAAAAGGAAAAGGATGGAGTAAAACCTTCTTCAGGATTTTTTGTTCTACTTAATTTTAACAAATATATATATATCAGCTAATGAATATTTCAGTCTTTCACGTCTGAACCAAAAATGTAATTATGGATTTGATTTTACCAACGCTTGCTGCCTGCAGTAGTCAGTGATCACAAATTGCATTAAATGAAAGGTGAATCCCATTATAGTATCTGGAAAATGGAGCTTAATAAGTTTTGTAATTATGGGGCAAATCTATGCAAATTGCAATTTTTATTAGGCAATTTTCCAACTTCATCTAGGCTCTAATAGTCTATTAGACTTGTGGCAGTTCAGTGCTTTTATTAAGGAAGTTCTTTAACTTCTTTTCTGTTTGGTTCCTTCTAATGAAGAAATTGTATTTTGGGGTAAAATGGTCACAGACCTGATTTACTTATCTTTTTGAATCTTATTACAAATAAGAAGCTGAATTCTATGTTATTATTCAGCTAAAACTTTAGAGCCAATTTCTGTCCATCTTACATAAAGACCGAAAACTAAGAGACTAAGAGAATTTTATGCCAAAAACAATATCTTCCAATCGAGGTCTTTTTGTTTACTGTATTGTGCTGGAATGTTGGCCAGAAGAAAAGGACTTTATTATAAAATCTTACCAGGTCAGTTTTTCATCCTAATAGGGTAGCTTCACCTGTTCAGTGATTGAAGTTACAAGTCTTTTTATAAACTGGGAATTCAAAGTTGGCACATAACATTAACCATTTACACTACCTTTCTCTGTACTACTGAATGGTTGTGGTAAGGTTTTATGAAATATCCGATCTGTTATTCTGTTTAGCAAATTATCAGGTTTTATTGTCATACATTAAACATTTTTTTTGTCAAGGTTTTAAAATCATGATTTAATAATAAGAAAATGCCCTGTACCTCAAACTATGAAACTTTTTGCACAGGGAACGAAAACGTCAACAGAACAAAAAAGCAACATACTGAATGGGAAAAGCAGTTTTGCAAATCATACATCCGATAAGGGACTAATATCCAAAATATATAAAGAACGTACATAACCTAATATCCAAAAAACCGTCTGATTAAAAATGGGCAGAGGATTTGAACATTTTTCCAAAGACGACATACAGAGGGCCAACAGACACATGCAGATGCCCCGCATCACCTATCATCAGGGAAATGCAAATCAAAACCACAGTGAGAGGCCACCTCACACCAGTCAGAGTGGCTAGCATCCAAAAGACACAAAAGTAAAACAAGCGTGGTGAGGGTGTGGAGAGAAGGGCACCGTCCTACACTGTTGGTGGAAATGTCAATTGGTGCAGCCACTGTGGAGAACAGTATGGAGGTTCCTCAAAAACCTAAAACTGGAACAACCATTTGATTCAACAATTCCACTTCTGGGTATTTATCTGAAGAAAATGAAAACACCAGTTCAAGGAGGTATCTGCACCCTCATGTTCACTGCAGCATTATTTACAGTAGCCAAGACATGAAAACAACCTAAGTGTCCATTAATAGTTGAATGGATAAAAAATATGGTACATCTATACAATGGAATTATTATTCAGCCATATAAAACAAAGAAATCCTGCCATTTGGGACAACATGGATGGATCTCGAGGGTATTATGCTCAGTGAAATAAGCCAGACAAAGAAAGACAAATACTGTATGATCTCATTTATGTGTGGACTCTAAAAACCAATATGAATGAACAAAAACCAAAACGAACAGACTGATAGATACAGGGAACAAATTTCTGGTTATTAGAGGAGGGTGAGTTTTGTAGGGCAGGCAAAAAAAAAAGGTGGGGGGAATGGCTTTGTGTCACTAAGCCTTGTAGGAGGTCTTCCCAGGTAGCTTGCATATTTCTATTTGCGGCACTGGAGGTGGCTGAGGTAGGGCAGGGCTGGGCTTGTTTCTGCAGTTATAGCAGAACCTGGCTGAGAAACAGAGGGCGTGACTGATGAGGCCGCCAGAAATAACTCCCAAAGCAGCAGAAGTCCCCTGAGTAGGCACAGGGACCTGCATACTTTTGGTTTAATTTTTTTTTGGTATCATTAATCTACAATTACATAAGCAACATTATGTTTACTAGACTCCCTCATCATCAATTCCCCACCACATACCCCATTACAGTCACTGTCCGTCAGCGTAGTGAGATGCTATAGAATCATTACTTGTCTTCTCTGGGTTGTACAGCCCTCCCCGTGCCCCCCTACATTATGTGTGCTAATTGTAACAGCCCTTTTTCCCCCTTGCCCCTCCCTTCCCGCCCATCTTCCCCAGCCCCTTTCCCTTTGGTAACTATTAGTCCGTTCTTGGGTTCTGTGAGTCTGCTGCTGTTTTGTTCCTTCAGTTTTTTTCTTTGTTCTTATACTCCACAGATGAGTGAAATCATCTGATACTTGTCTTTCTCTGCCTGGCGTATTTCACTGAGCATAATACCGTCTAGCTCCATCCATGTTGTTGCAAATGGTAGGATTTGTTTTCTTCTTATGGCTGAATAATATTCCATTGTGTATATGTACCACATCCTCTTAGAAAAAAACATAGGCAAAAATCTCTTGGACATAAACATGAGCGACTTCTTCATGAACATATCTCCCCGGGCAAGGGAAGCAAAAACAAAAATGAACAAGTGGGACTATATCAAGCTGAAAAGCTTCTGTACAGCAAAGGACACCATCAGTAGAACAAAAAAGCATCCTACAATATGGGAGAATATATTCATAAATGACATATCCGATAAAGGGCTGGCATCCAAAATATATAAAGAGCTCATGCACCTCAACAAACAAAAAGCAAATAATCCAATTAAAAAATGGGCAGAGGATCTGAACAGACATTTCTCCAAAGAAGAAATTTTAGGTTAATTTTAAGAAAGTTGTGAGACTGGTGCTGATGTCGCCATAACACTTGAGTTTCTCAATGACGTGGAAAGTATTAACTGCCTTTTCCCGAATCATCTTACCTTACGTCTTCTTCCCCTTGCAGATGATGCAAACCACCTCTCCCTTGGTGGGGGCGTGGGGGGGAAGGTGTCCCTAATAAATGGTGGTCTGGGTTTCCCTGGGATCGGCGTCCCAGCAGAATGATTACGTTCACCGGAATCTGTGGTGTTCCCTCCACAAGGTAAGAGCCTTGGCAGCCTTCACTTCCTCCTTCCTCTCCTGTTCAGGCCAGAGGCAACATTAACTATACATGTATTAATATCTTTTCTTCACTAATGTGGTGTGTTTACTGCCCCCTCAAAGTCTGGGTTTGTCATCTGGCCATTAATTCTGAAAGATAATCAGGCTGGGAATGTATTCAAAACCTTCAGGAAGTTTCTCTGTTGTCTTATACTTACGGTTGTCTTTGAGAAGTTTACTGATTCATGACCCTTGTTGGAAATACTTCTTTGAATGTTAAATATCAATATTTCTTGTATAATATAATATGTATATATATACAATATATTACATGTCAGTATATAAATATAAAATGTATATGTGTACACATATGTATATATATGTATAGATAATATAATAGATGTATAGTATAATATGTAATATAATTTAATGTATTATGAATTTTTGATATTACATTTTAGTATTAAGCTGAATATTAAAGCTTCTAAGAGTTTGCTATCTTTTTGGTGTTCTGAACTTCACATATTCATTCTTGCACGAAATGCTCAGTGGGCACTTTGACATGGGGACTCAGAGCTCTTCAGCTATGGCTGCTCTTCCTTCTTTTTTTCTTTCCCTTCCTCTCCTTTTCCTCCTGGGTCTAATGCTGAACTGCTGCTGGAAATCCTGGATCCCTCTCGGGATCTCAGCCTTCAGGGTTTCTATCCCTGGTCTCTGCATGCACCCAAGTCCACACAGGGCTTGCTCACTGGCTCCTCAGCACGGACCACTCTGGTGCTCGGCCCATCCCTTCATTGCGATGATTTTTTTTTATTAAGGTATCATTCATATACAGTCTTAAGAAGGTTTCACAAGAAAAACAAAATGGTTATTACATTCACCCTTATTATTGAGTCCCTCCCATACCCCATTGCAGTCACTGTCCATCAGTGTAGTAAGATGCCACAGATTCACTGTTTGTTTTGCCTTGTCTGTGTTACACTGTTTTCCCCGTGATCCCCCACACCATGTGTACTAAATATAATACCCCTCAGTCCCCTTCTCCCACCCTCCCCACCAGCCCTCCCCCACCCCTCCCGTTTGGTAACTACTAGTCCCTTCTTGGAGTCTGTGAGTCTGCTGCTATTTTGCTCCCTCAGTTTTGCTATGTTGTTATACTCCCCAAATGAGGGAAATCTTTGTCTTTTTCTGCCTGATTTATTTCACTGAGCATAATACCCACTAGCTCCATCCATGTTGCTGCAAATGGTAGGATTTGTTTTCTTCTTATGGCTGAATAATATTCCATTGTGTATATGTACCACATCTTCTTTATCCATTCATCTACTGATGGACACTTAGGTTGCTTCCATTTCTTGGCTATTGTAAATAGTGCTGCGATAAACATAGGGGTGCATCTGTCTTTTTCAAACTGGGCTGCTGCGTTCTTAGGGTAAATTCCTAGGAGTGGAATTCCTGGGTCAAATGGTATTTCTATTTTGAGTTTTTTGAGGAACCTCCATACTGCTTTCCACAATGGTTGAACTAATCTACATTCCCACCAGCAGTGTAGGAGGGTTCCCCTTTATCCACATCCTCGCCAACATTTGTTGTTGTTTGTGTTTTGGATGGTGGCCATCCTAACCGGTCTGAGGTAATATCTCGTTGTGGTTTTCTCTGATGATTAGCAATGTGGAGCATCTTTTCATGTGCCTGTTGGTCATCTGAAAATTTCTTCTTTGGAGAAGTGTCTGTTCAGCTCCTCTGCTATTTTTTAATTGGCTTATTTGCTTTTTGTTTGTTGAGGTGCATGAGGTCTTTATATAATTTGGATGTCAACCCCTTATAGGATATGTCATTTATGAATATATTCTCCTATATGTAGGATGTCTTTTTGTTCTGTTGATGGTATCCTTTGCTGTACAGAAGCTTTTTAGTTTGATATAGTCCCACTTGTTCACTTTTGCTTTTGTTTCCCTTGCCCGGGGAGATATGCTCATGAGGAAGTTGCTCATGTTTATGTCCAAGAGATTTTTGCCTATGTTGTCTTCTAAGAGTTTTATGGTTTCATGACTTACATTCAGGACTTTGATCCATTTTGAGTTTACTTTTATGTATGGGGTTAGACATTAATCCAATTTCATTCTCTTACATGTAGCCGTCCAGTTTTACCAACACCAGCTGTTGAAGAGACTGTCATTTCCCCATTGTATATCCATGGCTCCTTTATCATATATTAATTCACCATATATGCTTGGGTTTATATCTGGGCTCTCTGTTCTGTTCCATTTATCTATGGGTCTGTTCTTGTGGCAGTACCAAATTGTCTTGATTACTGTGGCTTTGTAGTAGAGCTTGAAGCGGGGAGTGTAATTCTCCCCACTTTATTCTTCCTTCTCAGGATTGCTTTGGCTATTCGGGGTCTTTTGTGGTTCCATATGAATTTTAGAACTATTTGCTCTAGTTCATTGAAGAATGCTGTTGGTATTTTGATAGGGACTGCATTGAATCTGTAGGTTGCTTTAGGCAGAATGGTCATTTTGACAATATTAATTCTTCCTATCCATGAGCACAGGATGTGTTTCCTTTTATTGGTATCTTCTTTAATTTCTCTCATGAGTGCCTTGTAGTTTTCAGAGTGTAAGTCTTTCACTTCCTTGGTTAGGTTTATTTATAGGTGTTTTATTCTTTTTGATGCAATTGTGAATGGAATTGTTTTCCTAATTTCTCTTTCTGCTAGTTCACCGTTAGTGTATAGAAATTTAACAGATTTTTGTGTATTAATTTTGTATCTCGCAACTTTACTGAATTCAGATTTTAGATCTAGTTGTTTTGGAGTGGATTCTTTAGGGTTTTTTATGTACAATATCATGTCATCTGCAAACAGGGAGAGTTTGACTTCTTCCTTGCCAATCTGGATGCCTTTTATTTCTTTGTGTTGTCTGATTGCCATGGCTAGGACCTCTAAAACTATGTTGAATAATACTGGGGAGAGTGGGCATCCTTGTCTTGTTCCTGATCTTAAAGGAAAAGCTTTCAGCTTCTCGCTGTTAAGTATAATGTTGGCTGTGGGTCTGTCATATATTACCTTTATTATGTCGAGATACTTCCCCCTATACCCATTTTGTTGAGAGTTTTTATCATGAATGGATGTTGAATTTTGTCAAATGCTTTTTCAGCATCTATGGAGATGATCATGCAGTTTTTTCCTTCTTTTTGTTGATGTGGTGGATGATGTTGATGGATTTTCGAATGTTGTACCGTCCTTGCATGTCTGGGATGAATCCCACTTGATCATGATGGATGACCATTTTCATGTATTTTTGAATTCGGTCTGCTAATGTTTTGTTGAATATTTTTGCATCTATGTTAGTCAGGGATATTGGTCTGTAATTTTCTTTTTTTGTGGTGTCTTTGCCTGGTTTTGGTATTAGAGTGATGTTAGCCTCGTAGAATGAGTTTGGGAGTATTCCCTCCTCTTATACTCTTTGGAAAACTTTAAGGAGAATGGGTATTAGGTCTTCACTAAATGTTTGATAAAATACAGCAGTGAAACCATGTAGTCCAGAGGTTTTGTTCTTAGGTAGTATTTTGATTACCAATTCAATTTCTTTGCTGGTAATTGGCCTATTCAGATTTTCTGTTTCTTCCTGGGTCAGCTTTGGAAGGTTGTATTTTTCTCAAAAGTTGTCCATTTCTTCTAGGTTATCCAGTTTGTTAGCATATAATTTTTCATAGTATTCTCTCATAATTCTTTGTATTTCTGTGGTGGCCGTAGTGATTTTTCCTTTCTCATTTCTGATTCTGTTTGTGTGTGTAGACTCTCTTTTTTTCTTGGTAAGTCTGGCTAGGGCTTTATCTATTTTGTTTATTTTCTCGAAGAACCAGCTCCTGCTTTAATTGATTCTATTGTTCTATTCTTCTCGATTTTATTTCTGCTCTAATCTTTATTATGTCCCTCCTTCTACTGACTTTGGGCCTCATTTCTTCTTCTTTTTCTAGTTTCATTAATTGTTAGTTTAGACTGTTCATATGGGATTGTTCTTCTTTCCTGAGGTAGGCCTGTATTGTAACACACTTCCCTCTTAGCACAGCCTTTGCTGCTTCACACCGATTTTGTGGTGTTGGATTATTGTTGTCATTTGTCTCCATATATTGGTTGATCTCTGTTTTAATTTGGTCATTAATCCATTGATTATTTAGGAGTATGTTATTAAGCCTCCATGTGTTTGTGGGCTTTTTCATTTTCTTTTGTAATTTATTTCTAGTTTCATACCTTTGTGGTCTGAGAAGTTGGTTGGTACAATTTCAATCTTTTTGAATTTACTGAGGCTGTTTTTATGGCCTAGTGTATGATCTATTCTGAAAAATGTTCCATGTGCACTTGAGAAGAAGGTGTATCCTGCTGCTCTTGGGTGGAGTGTTCTGCAGATGTCTGTTAGATCCAACTGTTCTAATGTGCTGTTCAATGTCCCTGTGTCCTTACTTATTTTCTTTCTGGTTGATCTGTCCTTTGGAGTGAGTGGTGTGTCGAAGTCTCCTAAAATGAATGCATTGCATTCTATTTCCCCTTTAATTCTGTTAGTATTTGTTTCACATATGTACGTGATCCTGTGTTGGGTGCATAGATATTTTGTAATAGTTATATCTTCTTGTTGGAATGACCCTTTTATCATTATGTAATGTCCTTCTTTGTCTTTTGTTACTTTCTTTGTTTTGAAGTCTATTTTGTTTGATGCAAGTACTGCAACTCCTGCTTTTTTCCCTATTATTTGTATGAAATATCTTTTTCCATCCTTTACTTTCAATCTGTGTATGTCTTTGGGTGTGAAGTGGGTCTGTTGTAGGCAGCATATAGATGGGTCTTGTTTTTTGATCCATTCAGTGACTCTATGCCTTTTGATTGGTGCATTCAGAGAATTTACACTTAGGGTGATTATCGATAGGTATGTACTTATTGCCATTGCAGGGTTTAGATTTGTGATTACCAAAGGTTCAAGGGTAATTCCCTACTATCCAACAGTCAAGTTTAACTCATTTAGTATGCTTTTATAAGCACACCTAAAGGTTCTTTTGTTTCCCTCCTTTTTCTTCCTCCTCCAATCTTTATATATTAGATATCATATTCTATACTTTTTGTCTATCCGTTGATTGACTTTGGGGGTAGTTGATTTGATTTTGCCTCTGCTTCATAGTTAATTGTTCTACTTTCTTTACTGTGGTTTGATTTCCCCTGGTGACAGCTTTTTAGCCTTAGGAATACTTCTATTTAGAGCAGTCCCTCCAAAATACACTGTAATGGTGGTTTGTGTGAGGTAAATTCTGTCAGCTTTTGCTTATATGAAAATTGTTTAATCCCTCCTCAAATTTAAATGATAATCTTGCAGGGTAGAGTATTTTTGGTTCAAGGCCCTTCTGTTTCATTGCATGAGGTATATCATACCACTTCCTTCTGGCTTGTAATGTTTTTGTTGAAAAGTCTGATGATAGCCTGATGGGTTGTCCTTTGTAGGTGATCTTTTCTCTCTCTCTAGCTGCTTTTAAATGTCTGTCCTTACCCTTGGTCTTTTTCATTTTAATTATTATATGTCTTGGTGTTATCTTCCTTGGGTCCTTTGTGTTGAGAGATCTGTGCACTTCCATGGCTTGAGAGACTATCTCCTTCCCCAGATTGGGGAAGTTTTCAGCAATTCCCTCCTCAAAGACACTTTCTACCCCTTTTTTTCTCTATCTCTTCTTCTTCTGGTACCTCTATAATGTGAATATTGTTCTGTTTGGATTGGTCACACAGTTCTCTCAATATTCTTTTATTCCTAGAGATCCTTTTTTCTCTCTGTGCCTCAGCTTCTTTGTATTCCTTTTCTCTAATTTCTATTCCATTTACCATCTTGTCTATTACATCTAATCTGCTTTTAAATCCCTCCATTGTATGTTTCATTTCAGATATGGAATTTCTTAATGATTGAATTTCTGTCCTGAATTCGTCCCTGATTTCTTGAATATTTTTATGTACCCCCATGAGCATGTTTGTGATTTTTATTTTGAACTCTCTTTTAGGAAGATTGGTGAGTTCAGCTTCACTTGGGCCTTTTTCTGGTGTTTGTAAAATTTTGGTTTGAACCAGGTTCATTTGACGTTTCATATTTGTATGTGGCGCCCTCTAGTGCCCAGAAGTTCTAGTCTCTGGAGCTTCTCAGCCCCTGGAGTGATGTCGGGGGTTGCAGGGGAGCAGCGCTGGTGCCTGGGGGAAGGAAAGAGCTGTTTCCTGCTTCCCAGCTGCAGTTCTTGTCTCCACTGTCAGAACCAGTCGGCCAAGCACACAGATGTAAGCCTATGTGCTTTGTGTTTGTAGCTGCCATAGGTGGGGTCTCCCTGTGGCTGGCCTGATGCCAGGGTAGGGAATGCCAGTTTGTGAGCTGTTGCCGGCAGGCCAGGAGTAAGTTGCAGCAGGCTGCATATCACAGTGGAGGGCCTCAGAGCTAAGTAGCCAGGCAGGGGAATGGAGCTCCTGAAGCTCCTGCAACTTTCCCAACCTGCTGGGCAGAGTGCACCCAGACACCCTTGTCCACTTATCCCTTCCCCTGAGCAGCAAGCTCTGTGCAATCCCTGCCCCTTCAGCAGATATCTCACTGCTAGGGAGCCTCTCAGACCACCCGCCTTTCCTTTGTCCCAGAGTAGCCAGATGTGGATCCTTGTCCTCCACAAACTGCTAGAATATGAGTCTCTCCAAGTATTCCACCTGTCTTAGCTTTCCAACCTCTCTAATCTCCAGAGCACCATGCAATGTAGGTTTGTGCTCCCAAAGCAGATCTCCAGGGCAGGGTGTTCAGCAGTCCTAGGCTTCCACCCCCTCCCCGTTCTGTTTCTCTTCCTCCCGCCAGTGAGCTGGGGTTGGGGAAGGGCTTGGGTCCCGCCGGATCAAGGCTTTGGTACCTTACCCTGTTTCATGATGTCTGCTCTGTTCTCTAGATGTATGCAATCTGGCACAGCCTTCTTTCCTGTTGCTCTTTTAGGATTAGGTGTATTAATTATATTTTCGTATTATATGTGGTTTTGGGAGGAGTTCTCTGTCTCACCTCTCATGCTGCCATCTTTAATCTCCTATTCCCATTGCCATGATTTTTACGTTTTTTTTCATGCAGCCCTTTCTTGCTTCATGGATTCCTAGGACTCACCTTCCTTTGCTCCTGCCCGCTGCTCGGCATGGCCCAGGGAGCAGACTGGGTGGACGGACCTAGGGTCAGTTTCAGTGCTGGTCAGCTCCCAGCGTGGACACCTCCTGAAGCATGGAGCCCCTTTCTGCCCCAGGACCCCAGCTGCTCCCATAGTCCCCAGAAATGTGTTTTGGGCTGGCAAGTTTTCCAGTT
Organism: Smutsia gigantea; assembly: GCA_032199065.1. NCBI lineage: Eukaryota > Metazoa > Chordata > Mammalia > Pholidota > Manidae > Smutsia > Smutsia gigantea. The sequence continues at coordinate 108,924 of JAVSCE010009380.1, read as the reverse complement.
GAGGCCTGTCTGCCTCCTGAATCTCAGGAATTCCTCACAATTGCCAGTTCATCAAAGTCACTCCTTTTTCTCAGCATTGTTCATAGATTAAAAATATATGTACACACATACATGTCATTATGTGCACCTGCCATTATAAGCATTTGCAGTTAGAGGAGGCTGGATACACTATCTCCATCTAGTCTCTTTGTGTTGTTCTGGAACTTTTCCATCCCCCACTAAATGATATATTTTTCAAGATCTTAAAGTAGTCTTTGATAGCAAGATTCTTAATGGTTACATGACATTTTGTGGCATGCATGTGCCTTTATTTAATGCCTTATTGGAATATGACTTTGCTATCACATACAGATACTTAATGTGTCATGCACATAATAACTGAGAACTTATCTGCAGTTACTACCTCTTCATTTGTATCTCCTTGTGTTGTTATTCATATACTCCACCTCCCATCTTTTAGGTTATTGCTTTTTTCTGTTTGGGCATTATAAATCATATTTCTTATGAATAACCTTGGGGCACATGTACAAGATTTCCCCTAGGTACCTAATAATGGGGATTGCCGGGTCATAGAATATGCTTGTGTTCAACCTTAGGGGGTTAGGATTACAACATATGAATCTGGGGGGACATAAACATTCATATCCTAGCAGGGCAGCTTGTCAGTGTGTTAGGCTTTTTCATGTTGGCCAGTTAATAGGGTGGAAAAACTGTATCTGTTATAGTTTGAATTGTGTTTCCCCCAAATTCATATGTTGGAGTCCTAACCCCCAGAACTTCAGAATGTGTCTTTAAAGAGGTAATTAAGCTAAAATGAGGTCATTAGGGTGAGGCAGAATCCAATATGACTGATGTACTTATTGGAGAAGAAATTAAGACACAGACATAAGCAGTGAAAAGGTGATGAGAAGCTTCAGGGAGAAGAAGGCCACCTACAAGCCAAGGAGAGAGGCTTCTGAAGAGAGCGACCCTGCTGACGCCATGATCTCGGACCTCTAGCCTCTAGAACGTTGGGGAAATAAATGTTTAATACTGTTTAAGCCACGCAGCCCCTGGTACTTTGTTACGGCAGCCATAACAAACTAACGTTGTATCTCACTGTAGTGTTTTAAAAAACTTTTTATAATGGACATTTTCAATGTATATAAGGAGAGAGAATAGTGTAACTGGCCCCATTTCCTCATAATGCCGCAGAGTATATGTAGTGACATGTTTCAAGGCAGATCACAGACATCATATTTACCATTGTCTTCAGTTTATTTCCCTGATAGCTGAGGAGGTTGAGCATCATTTTTATTATTTATGGGCCCTTCTTGTGTGAAATGACTGTTTCTATGCTTCTGTTTTTAGGATTGTCTGCAATGTTGTTTTTCTATTGGGTTATTGGTATTTTTTTTCTTATTTGCCTGTGTTTCAGCTCTTCACATATTCAGGACATTCATCCTTTGGTTGGTTATCTTTCTTGCAGTACTTTCTCCTATGTCTGGTTTGTCTCTTCACTTTCTGTATAGTTTGTCTTAAACTTAATTTTGAGATAATTTGAAAGAAATGGAGGATTTGCAATATTGTACAGAGAAATCCTGTACACCCTTCGCCCAGCTTCCCTGCTGCCAACATCTTGTATAACCTGCATGGTGTTTTTAGATGAACAAATGTTCTTAATTTTAATGTACACGTTTACCAGTATTTTTTTTTGCAGTTAGCGCTTTCTGTATTTCACTTAAGAAATCCTTGTTGACTCAAGTTCATATGTTATATGTTACCTTTTAGGTATTTTTACAAGTTTGTCATCAGGAATTAAACCTTTATAACTCATGGGGAATTTATCCATCAGGTTAAAGGGGTCCGATTCCATTTTTTTCTATACTGATTGTCCCAATCTATTCAAACTATTATTGGATGTTCTGTCCTGTAATGCCATCTCTGTCACACAGGCTTCCCACGTTTGCTAGTTTGGCAGGTGAGAAGGCCCACCTCAGTGTGGGCTTATTGTTCACTCCTCTTATGCAATTGGGGGTATCTCTTAAATAGTATTTTTGAGGGATTGGGTGAGAAGTGGTGGATAGAAGGGATTAACAAAAGCTGAGAACCTGTGATATGCTCATCCTTCATGGGGCCCAGATACATTGTTTAATACAATTCTCACAATGGCTTCCTGAGAAAGGGGTCATTACCAGGCCCATTCGTGGTGAGGACACTGAACTCACAGAGCAAGCAAGTGGCTGAATGACGGTTCCGGCTGCACAGTTCTGTCCCTGGCAACAGCTTCCGGGCTGGTGAATGTGTCCCAGGGTCTGTGGCCCGGTGTCAGAGGTGAGGAGGTGCCCTCTGTGATGCCTCTCTTGCTGCTGAGATGACATGAGTGGAGGGGGAGTTAGCCGTAGACTTTGGTCTCCGGAATGTCAGCTTTCACCTTGCCTGGATCCTTTTCTACCTGCTCCCCATCAGGACATTCAGCTTTATTAACTGAAATAATCTTGCTTGGAATACACAAGCATTTATGAGTTTCTAAAGAATTACATCTATCAATCACTGACTATAGTAAAGTACAGTAAAGAATTGAATGGAAAATCTTCTGATTTAGGCAAACAACTTTTTTTTTAATTGAGAGTTTTGTTTGGACAGAGTTAAACTTGAGCTTTTGTGATTTTAGGATAAGAAAAAGTTATGACCCTGAACTGTCCAATGACATATTTGACAGCAATTATTTAAATGTTAGGTCTGTTTAAACAAATTCAACATGACACTCATTTGATATCCTAGTGCTGTTGAGTACTGCATGTAAATGGTCTAGAGCCCTAAGGGTCTATTTCAGTATTGTCTAGAGATTTGTCTCCATTTAATGAGCAGAGAGACAACAGAATGAATCCCAGAGGACAGAGGGGGCTTAGAGGGGTGATGTAATCTCTTGATTCTTGCCTCTCTAGACAAAGCCCATGTGCACATTTTCATCAATGACATGAATGATAAAAACAAGGTTGGAGACTACTGGTTTCAGCTCCAATATCTAAAGAGCTTAGAAGAAATAGATAAATCCACTATTTGGAGATTCCAACACGTTTGTCAGTAACTGATAGATCAAGCAGGCAGAAAGTCAGTAAAGATGTAGATGACCTGAGCACCATCAATTAACGTGATCTAATTGACATTTACAGAACACTCCATCTGACAACAGCAGAACATTCACCAAGATAGACCACATTCTAGGCAATAAAAGACACCTTTACAAAATTAAAAGAATAGAAATCACACAAAGTATGTTCCCAGGACAAAATGGACTGAAACTACAAATCAGTAACAGATAGATGGAAAATTCCCAACGACTAAACAACATACTTCTAAAGAACCCATGGATTAAAAAAGAAGTCTCAAGAGAAATTTAAAAAGATTTTGAATGTAATGGAAATGAGAACTTATCAAAAATAGTGGGATGCAGTGAAAACAAGCTTTGAGGGAAATTTATACCATTAAATGTATATATTAGAAGTTTATCTAAAATTAATAATCTAAGTTTCCATGTCAGAAAACCAGTTGACAGAAGAGTAATTTAAACCTAAAGCAACCAGAAGAAAATAAATAATAACAATAAAAGCAGAAATCAATGAAAGTGGAAACAGGAAAGTAATAGAGAAAATAAGTGAGACCCAAAGCTGATTCTTTAAAGATCAATAAAATTGATAAACCTCTGCCAGGCTAACATAGGGGAAAAAAAGAGAGACAATATGAATTTCAAAATAAAAAAATGAAAGGGGGAGTCATCTTTACTGATCTCATAGACAATAAAAGGATAGCAAAGGAGTATTATGAACAACACTATGCTCACAAATTTGGTAACTTAGATGAAATGGACCAATTCCTTCAAAGACACAAACTACCAAAACTTATATAAGGTGAAACAGGTACCTGAATAGACCTGTATCTATTAAGGAAATTAAATCAACAATTAATAACCTTAAAAAAAAAGTAACAAACCTAGATGGTCTAAAATTTCACTGGTAAATTCTACCAAACACTTAAGGAAGAAATAATATCAATTTCCAACAATCTCTTCGAGAATATAGAAGCAGTGGAAACATTCTATAATTCATTCTCTGAGACTGCATTACCTTATATCAAAACCAAACACATTACAAAACAGGGAAAATATAGGCCAGTAGCCCTCATGCTCATAGACACACAAATCCTCAACAAAATATTAGAAAATCAAATCCAATAATAAATAAAAACAATCACACACCACAACAAGTAGGTTTATTCCAGGCATGCAAGGTTGGCTCAACATTTGAAAGTAAATCAATGTTATTTATCACATTCACAGTGTAAAGGGAAAAAATCATATAGTCATATTAATTGATGCAAAAAAGACATTTGACAAACTCTAACACCCATTCATGATAAAAATTCTCAGCAAACTAAGAATGAGGGGAACTTCCTCAACTTGATGAAAGACATCTTCAAAAACTTACAGATAATATATTTATTGTGCTGGAGAGCCTGGACACTCTCTTCCTACAATTGGTCACAAGGCAAGGATGTCCTCTTTTACACTCTTGTCCAACATCGTACTGGAAATCCTAGTTAGTTAAATGAGACAAAAAACAAAAAGTATACAGATTGGGAAGGAAGATATAAGATTTCTTTACTCATGATGTGACTGCTTATGTAAGGAAATCCCACAGAATTTACAACGAAAAACAAAACAAAGCCTCCTGGAATTAATAAGTGAGTACTGAAAGACTGCAAGACACGAGGTTAATATGGAAAAATGCAACTGCTTTCCTACCTACCACCAATGAACAACTGAAATTCGAATTAAAAAATACCATTTATAATAGAACCAAGGATAAAAAAGAAATACTTAGATAGTATGTACAGGATAACACAGAAAACTACAAAACATTGATGAAAGACATCAGAGTATTTCTAAATAAATGGATAGTCCATGTTCAGGGATCTTAAGATTCAATATTGTGTACTGTCATTTTTTTTTTAATTTGTCATTTTTTCCTAAGTCTATAGATTCGATGCAATCCCAATCAAAATCTCCGCAAGCTATTTTGTAAATGTCTTAGCTACGGCTGCTTGCTATAACAAAATACCCTAAACTGGGTGGCTTATACAACAGACCTCATAGTTCTGAAGTTGGGGCTGGGGGTCCAAGATCGGGTGCTGGCTGATTCAGTCCCTGGTAAGAACTTTCTTCCTGGTTTGCAGATGGCTGCCTTCTTGCTGTATCCATGTGAGATAAAGAGAACCTCTCTTTATGCATCTTCTTATAAGGGCACTAATTCCATTCGTGAAGATTCTAAACTCATGACCTGATTACCACCCAAAGGCCCAAACTACAAATATTATCACATTGGTAATTAGGACTTGAATATTTTGAGAGGATATTCCATCCAAAGTAGTAGATATCAACATACTGATTGTCAAGTTTATTTGGAAAGGCAAAAGACTTAGAATAGCCAAAACAATACTGACAAGGAACAAAGATGGATGACTCACAATACCGTGTTCCAAGATTTTCTCTAAAGCTACAGTAACCAAGACAGTATAATGGTAAGAGAATAAACACATAGATCAATATAACATAATAGAAAGCCTAGAAATGGACTCACAAACTTTACTAATTTTTGACAAAGACATGAAGGCAATTCAGTGGAGAAAGGAAAGTCTTTTCAACAAGTATTTCTGGAATATTTGGACATCCTATCACAACAATGAACCTGAATATGGACTTTATACTTTTCACAGAATTTACTGAAATGTATCAAAGACCTATATATAAAACATCTATAAGAAAACAGAAAATCCTCTTATCCTAAAGATTGGTGATAAGTTTTTGGGTGTAACACTAAAGGCATAACCTGTGAATGAAAAACTGATAAGCTGGAATTTACTAAAATTAAAACTTCTCTGTGCAATACAATAGGAAGAAAAAATATGGGAGAAAATATTGTTAATACATCTGATAAAGGACTCAGATCAAAACTATACAAAGAATTCTTAAAACTAAATGATAAGAAAGCAAATAATTAAAAATAGGCAAAATATTTGTACAGAAACTTAAAGAAGATCTAGAGATGCAAATAAACATATGAAAAGATACTCAACATCATTTTTCATTGGGAAAATTGAAATTAACCAACAATAAAACACCACTACACATCTATTAGGATGGCTGAGATCCAAAAAACTGATATTGCTAATTGTAGGTGAGAATGTAGAGTGATAGAAACTTTCACTCATTGCTGGTGGGAATGCAAAGTGGTATAGCCACTCTGGAAGACTGTTTGATGGTTTCTTATGAAGCTGAACATAATCTTACCTTATGATCTAGCAATCATGTTTGTAGGTATTTTTTACCCAAGTGATTTGAAAACTTATGTCCACCCAAAATTTGCACACTGATATTTATAGCAGTTGAAATCATAATCACCCCAAACTGGAAGCAACCTGATGGAATAGTTTTTATTCATCTATAAAAAGGAATGTAATATCAAACCACACAAAGATATAGATGAATCTTACAAGGATATTGTTAAATGAAAGAAGACAGTCTGAAAAAGCTACACATGTATGGTCCCAATTATAAGACGTTCTGAAGAAGGCAAAACTAAAAATGGTGAGCGGATCAGTGGTTGCCAGGGGTTTGAGTGGAGGTTTGAATAGGTGAAGTACAGGGGAGTTTTAGGGCAGTGAAACTATTTTGTATGACACTGTAATGGTGGAGACATGACACCATGCATTTATCAAAAATCAGTAGGTGGTTTCTGTGCACTTTGAAGTTTGAGGGGCACAGGTTTATCATGACCCATGTGCTCAGGCACCCTATCCGTCTTTTGCAGCCCTAAGATAGAGGAAGAGTGGTTCTGCCCCGGAAGTCATCTGTTGCATCCCTCCAGTCTCTGCCACCCTGCTTGGGTCACAGGCACACCAAGGACAGGAAATCTCCAGTTGCTCTGACTAGAGGCCAACCTCACTTTTTAGAACTCTTGCACAGTGGGTAGCCGGTTGCCAAGTAAGACATCCAACTTCACTGAGACTACCCGACTGTGAGAAAGCCGAAGTACCATGTGGAGAGGCCACTTGGAGAGAGAGATGTCCCACCAGCCCCTAGCTGTCCTAAGCATACTGCCCCAGGTGCCGGAAATGTGAGGGAAGAAGCCTTCAGATAATTCTTGCCCTAGATTCCTCTGAATGCGACAGCATGAGGCTCAAGAGCCACCCAGCTGAGCCCAGTCGACCCACAGAACTGTGAGAGATAATAATACATTGTGGTTCTTTGTTGCCAAGTATTGATGTGGTTTATAAAGCCACAACAGGAAACCAGTCTTCAGAGCTATAAGGTACTACCTTCATCTGGGAATTCCTGCCACATTGTTTTGCTTACCCAAAAGAGAGAAATGTCAAATATCAGAGGAGAACAGTGGAAGAGATTTGCAGGCAACATCCCCAAGTCAAGGTAGACAGTTACTCCAGCTCACCCCTCGCCCCTCTCACCCATTCTCCAGCAGCTGAAGGAGTGAACAGACATTTCATTATAGTCAATAGCTAGTTCTTTACCTTCAGGAAAGGTGATGGCATCATGCATTTCTCAGTACCTTCAGGAAAGGTGATGGCATCATGCATTTCTCAGGCAGTCTCAGAGAAAGCCACCCATTCAGTGATGACCAGAAAGGAACCATTGTGGGACTTAGGCATAGATATTATAAAAATGGAGGTGAGAAGTGCAGATTAAGAATACACACAACTGAACAAGAATTGTATTACACAATCGAAACATTCAGAAAAAACCTCTCCAAACCCTCAAAGAAATTAAAGTGGGCATGCTGATGAAGCAAGAGTTAAAACGAGAGGAAAAAAGAGCAAGAGCATCGAACAACAGGAGGAGAAGGAAAGTGGCCTTGGAGAATGAGTTGAGGGGGAAAGCTTTATAAAATGAAAACCACCTAAGAAGCCCCTTGGAATCAGATCTGTGCTCTGCAAGTGCAAGAGGCACAGATGGAGGAGAGATGTAATAACATGCTTAGATGATGGGTATGGAAGCTGACTGTAATATGCAATGCAGTGGGTTTTTCTGGAGAGAATGGAACAAATATAACAAAACCAAATTTGTAGATAAAATAGAAGGGTGACTGTAACTTGTACACTAAAAGGATTCTCTTACTATAATGAGGCAAATCAGTATAAAGCCATCAGGACCAATACAAATTCTCTAAGTGTCAGGTCAGGACCAGGTCAGTTTATCATGGGAAATTTCAGGTTGGCTTGATTTTCCTCCAAAACTCAGGCTGCCAAAAGATAATGGAACAATTATTTGCAGAGTATGGTGGGGGAAAGCCTCGAGCTAGGAACTCACAAATGCTTCTTAAATGATATGCTTTAGGAGATAGAATATATCAAGAAGAATAAAAAAAAAAGAACCTAGAAATATGAAGAATGAAGTTTCTGGTGAGCCTTGAATCTAAATAAACAAAATGACTAAGTCATGATGACTGGCAGCTGTGGCCATAAACCAGCTTTTGGTTATTAATGTTATTATTTTCATATTACACAACTTATCCAAGAAATGTAAGAGGTCACAAAACCCCGACTAGTGCCAGGAGAAGTCATGGAAAGGGTGAGAATTGGAAAGAATCTTGGTTTCTTCATTTTTTCTATAAGGGGAAAGCTTGTTTGGGCTGCTATAACAAAATTCCACAGACTGGTAGTTTATAAACTATGAGACATTTATTTTGCATAGTTCTGGAGGCTGGAAATCCAAGATGAGGGTGCCACCATGGCTGGATGAAGGCTTTCTTCTGGGTTTCAGATTTTTGCTGTGTCCTTACATGGCGGAAGGCACTTGGGGTCTCTTACGTAAGGTCCCAGATCCCATTCATGAGGGCTTCCCCCATGACCTAATCACCTCCCAAAGCTCTCACCTACTAATACCATCACCTTTGGGAGCTGGCATTGCCACATCTGAAGGATGGGGCATGGGGAGGCGCACAAACATTCATACTATCACACGGAATCAAGAGATAATATTTTAAATGTGAAGCTAATAAATATACTTTGCCCTTTGCATGCCAACCCTTAATTTTAGATGAGCACAAACATTAAGAAATTCTTTCTATACATGCATAAATCATCTACTAAATCACTTCTCTGTCTTCATACTCAGTAGGTACTTGGCTTGACTGGTTTTGAGCGTGATATGTTGCCTCTCTACTGCTCTGCTCATCTCTCTCTCTCCATGTCATCCATATAGTCTTTCTTCATATATTCCAGTGCCACGTAATGTGGTGCATAAAAGTGATGGTTTGATGGTGATGGTGGTGGTTATCTTCATTGTGGACCATAACCTTTAGTATTATAAAGTGATCCTCTCATTCATTTAATGCTTTTGGCCCATGGTTTATGTATTTGATGTTAGTATTGCTACCTAAGCTTTCTTTTGTTTGCATTTGCTTTGTATATTTTTGTGTATCCTTTTATTTTCAACTCTGTGATTTCTTTTGTTTCGGGTATGTCTCATATACACAGCATGGAGTTAGACCCAATTTTAGAATATGTTTCAATTAGTAGATTCTTTTATTTCCATTTATCATACGAATCAATAAGACCAAAAGGACGAATTAATGGTATAGAGAAAAAAGTTCATAACTAGGCCCAAGTATAGAAGGGAATTAATTTTGTGAGAAAGCTTTTCAGAACAGTGTGGTGCTGAAAAGCTACTATGAGTTTAAAAAAATAAGTTGGATTCTCACCTTGTTCTTTACACCAAAATAAATTCCAGATAAATTAAAATAAAAAAGAATGTAAAAAGCAGTGACAAGTGGTCAATATATATAAAAGGCTATTTAATCATACAAATTAAAGAACTTCAAATTAAAGCAATGAGATCACTTATTTGTAACCAAGTGTCAAGAAATAAAATAACTTTTTATAGCAAATGCGGGTGAGGACATGAGGAACCGGGCCGCTCATGTGCTACTGGAGAGTTTGTGCATTGGTACCATCCTTTAGGGTTAGCAATATCAATAAATAAAGTATATAAATTTTAAAAGCGTCAGGAGCTTTTTAAAGGTAGAAAGCAATTCTACTTTTATGATTATCCTTTTGACCTACTCAAAGAGCAAGAAAGTTTTTCAAGCATCATTTGCATTAGCAAAAATATTAGAAAAATTCAAAGGGGAAAGATTGGCTAAATAAATCATGGTATATCTACTATTTTGATCACAAGGGATAAAATTCCATTGAAGAAACTTTAGAAGGAAAGGGTTTCCTACCTTGTGGGGATTGCTAGGAAGGACTGGAACTTGGGACACTAATGCAGCTAGGATCCTCTCCCTCCACGTCTGCCTCTCTCTGCATGCTTCCAGGGCTTCCTTCCCTCGGGGAGGAACATGGGCTCAGGCCGCACGGGGCACAAGCCTTCACAGCCAGCAATCAAAGTTACGTATGAGGCAGTCTTCAAAAACACTTCCTGGTTTGCATCCAGAAGCTCCATTTCCAGTTCCACTCACAGCAGCGTGTGTGTTCACATGCATTTCCCTCTGCTGGCAACACAGCAACGCAGAGTGCTGTCTGCATGGAGGCTTCCTGACAGCAAAGAGCAGGGAGTGTTCCATCTGATAGTGAGACCCATTTAGGAGAGGTACGAGTGTCCGACCCACTCATCAGGGTGAAAACAACTGCGTGGAATAGTAGGCATTGGGGATTACAACCGTAAAATCTGTTCCCTCCAAGACTGAAATAAGCATTTTCTCAACTTTACGTTGCAAGTTTTAGAATTTTACTTGTACACAAATCTCTAAAGATGAAGATGCTATGCAAGGGCAGCAGAATGTAATGGTTAGGAGCAGATTCCAGATTCGGGCTGCTTGGATCAATCCTCCAGCTCCAGCAATACTAGCTGGAGAACCTTGAACAAATTGGTAGAATTTTCTCATCTGAAAATGGGGTTTATAAGAGTACCTTTCTCAGAGGGTTGTAGCGAGTATTTAAGTTTATATGTAGAGCTCAGAAAGATTCCTGACAGATCAGTGATGCCATGTAAACATTAAATGCAATCAGTATGATAGAGAAAAGGAAATAGAGTTAGTGTCTGAGTGCCTTCCATTCTCCCCTTGCTGAAGGGTGTGTGGATTGTGGTTAGGCTACGGCTATTCTATCTTTGTATACCAGTTGTGTAAGTATATATTGCCTTTTGGGAAGAAGGGTGGTCTAAAAACTTGGAAGGACAACTGTGGTCATCTTCGGTGCTCTTTGCCAATTATTTCCACTTTTCTCCATTTCCAGGCACAGTGTAGGAAGTATTTTAGGGCCCCCTAGTGGTTGGATGGGCCTTATGACTCTTCTAGTCGAGTTGTGAGAAGAGATAGGTACCATTTCTAGGCCGAGCATTTGATTATTGGTGCAAGGCAGCTCCCTGTGCCAACTGCCTCCACCAGGCCATTTCTCCCTCTGCCGTGGTGACCAGGCACATCCCTGACAAGGCCTGCTTCATCAACTGGTCTAGGACAGAGAACAAGCATAATGGAAAGCTCCAGTCAACCTGCTGGATACATCACAAGAATGGGAAATAAGCCTTCATTGCTTTAAGCCACTGAGACTTTAGGGCTTCTTGTTTCTGCAGCAGAATCAAGTCCATCCTGAAGACACAGAAATTGTGAAGGAATATTTCACTTGTATAAAATCACCTTGCTCTCCATTTCCCTGTTTTAGGGCCAAAACTCCTTGCCAGAGTGGAATCAACACAGTGTCGAACACATTGTAGATACCCAGAAGGTGGCTTATGATTGACTGGTGCACAATATGGTTTTTTTTCTGGAGATTTGCTTCCACAGGACCTGTAAGATATCCACTTAGCTATTACTAGAACATAAACTGAAGTAGCCTGCTTTATGGTGACAGATATAAAAGTTGGTAACTTAGAGGCACTTCATTTTGAAACCATTTGGATAGCTTACATTCAGGCACTAGAGCAGAAGAGTTATACAAAAAGATGAGCGTGGGGATAGCAGGCAGGACACATTTAAAATGCTGCTCCCGGAAATCCTCTGAGCGCATCTCAGCCATCTCAGTGTTCACTGCATGACGAGGGCTGAAGGGAGGCAGATGCTTTTCAGCACATCTGTCTCCGATGACTTTGTTCTATTATAGCCTAGAGAAGACACCGAGTAAGGTCACAGTGTATTAAATTGTTGGGTGTAGAGCAGGCCAAGTTCAAAGTCATCAGTATTCAAAATGACTCCTTTTAATTGCTTTACAGAATGTTTCTTTGCTGCTGTGTACCACCTTCTTAAAGGCATCACAGTTTAGAGTTTATCCTCTTACTTCGCATATAGGCTGTTAACTGCTACGAGTCTGTTTGCTAAGAACGGTGAAGGGTGGGGGAAGGGCAGCAGGATCAGATTTGCATTTGAAAACAACTCCGCTGGTGTAGAGAGCTGATGGGAGGACACAGGAGTAGGTGCAGAGGGACAGAAGGCTGCTATAGGACTCTAGGTGAGAGCTGATGGTAGCTTGCACTTGGTTCTGGTAGAGGGAGAAGTGGACAGACACCAGAGAGGCAGACAAAGTAAAACGACTTCTGGATGTGCTGGATACTGGGAAGAAGTGAAAGGAGCGCAAGGATGGTCATGAAGTTTCTAGCCTGAACAACACGGCAGACGAAGGAGCTATTCCCTGAGCTAGATGCAGTGAGCTGAGTGATCTCCTCAGATGTCCCTGTCCCAGAGCCTGAGATTGTGACCCTCTTTGCATAAAAGGTCTTTGGATATAATTAAGTTAGGATCTTGAGATGAGATCATCCTAGATTTTTCCAGGCCCTTCTAAGAGAAAGGCAGAGGGAGATCTGAGACAAAGAGAAGTCCATGTGAAGATGGAAGCAGAGACTGAAGTTATGCAGCCACAAGCCAAGAACACCTGGAGCCACCAGACTGGAAGAGGTTAGGAAGGATTCTCTCCCAGATCTAGCCCTTTGGAGGTAGGCTTGATTTCAGGTTTCTGGTCTCCAGAATTGTGAAAGAATAAATCTCTGTTGTTTTAATCCACCACGTTTGTGGTAATTTGTTACAACAGGCCCAGAAAACGAATGCACTAGAGAACACTGAGAAAGGAACAGATTTAGAGGAAGAAATAATGAGGTTGTTTGCACCTGTAGAGCTTAAACTGCCTTTGTGAAATCAGGAAGAGATGGGCCAGTATGTACACTCGTCTGGGCTGGAGAAGTCAGCTTGTGAGTCATATGCATCTAGGTGGTACTGGAAGCCAGGACATGGTGACATCACCAAGGGAGAGAAAATACCGAGTGAGAAGAGAAGTCCTAACTAAGACTAAGCTCCAAGGGGCTCCAATATTTAAAGGGATGAGTGGAAGAAGATAGGCCTGCACAAGTACTGGACAGGGAGAGGCCAGGGAGAGAAGGATCGAGCTAGAAAAGAAACTGAGCCAGAAAAGAAAGAAAAGAACATTGTCTTAGAAAATAAGGGAAGACATAATTTCAGAAAAGATGGCCACCAGTGTTTAAAAAAAGAGAGCACAAGGTTTAAAAATGTTCACTAGATCTCTGCAGTCATTGATGACATGAGCGAGAGTTCTGCGAGTCAAGTAATCCTGCCACGAGCTACCTTGCAGTGGATCGAAAGTGACAATAGGCAGAGCCTTTCAGGGGAGTGGGAGGATATTTGGACTATTAAAGGAGGGAAATAGAGAGATACATGTTGGAAACAGAGGATAAGTGAGGGATCAGACTGGTTTGTGTTTGTGCTGGTTTGTTTCCGGGAGAAGAGTCATGAGAAAACCAAAAAGCTGATGGGGATGGTCCAGTTGAACTAAGAGGTTGACTATATAACAAAGGAGATGTTAATGCTTAATTAATTAAGATGCTTAATCAATGATGTAAGCCTCCTGACAAGAAGGCTCCTGACAAAATGTGAACCCAACCACAGATGGACGGGGAGCTTTTCCAATGCTACAGGAGGAAAGGATAATAGGATGGTGCAGATGAATGAGAAGATGAGCAAGTTGTTGTGCCATGGCTTCGATTTCCTCTGTAAAATCGGAAGTGCAGTGTGGTAGGCAAACCCTCAAATGCCCCCCAGCGACACCTCCTGGTATTCATGCCTTCGTGTCATCCCTCCCTTAAGTGTGGGCTGGACCTTGTGACTAGCTCCCACCAAATACAACATGGCAGGGTAATGGGATGCTGCTTCAGATATTAGACAACCTCAAAGGTAGGGGCTTTTGTCTTGGGCTCTCCCATGCAGGTGCCCTTGAGCTGTCATGTTGTGAGCTGCCCTTCAGAAAGGCTCCCAGGACAGGGAATTGAGGGGGGCCTCTCACCAACAGCCTGCAAGGAAGTGAACGCTGTGAACAAGCACGGGAGTGAGCTTGGAAGCAGACTTAGAGTGAGGAGAGCAGGCTGCCATTTAAGGTGATGTTTGAATAGAGCACTGAACAGAGGGAGGGAAGCAGTCATGTAGAAACAAGAGGGAAAAGAGTCCAGGGCTGGAGGGATGGGACCATGCTTGGAAAGTTCAAGTCGTGGCTAGTGATCTGGGAAGTCAGGTCTGCTTTTTGCTGATGGCACAAAGTGCTTCAAACTGGTCATGGAGTAGAAAAGGGGGCACATGTCCATTAATAGATGGTTCCACCACATTGGGGTAAGAATTTTATACCATAGTATGAAAAGAATAATTACATGAGTCAAACTTCCTTTTAAGAAGTGTCCAAATTGTATTAATAACAGCAATAAATATTTATTAGGTGCTTCCTGCATGCCCGACACTGTTCTAAGAGCTTTAAATTATTAACTAATTTTCAAAAACCATATAGGATGAGACTATTGATTTAATCTATTTACAGTTCAGGAAACTGAGACACAGATAATGTGCCCAAGGTCACACTGCTGACAAGCGATGCTGCAGGAGCAGAGCCATTCACCATTGTGCTGTCTTCCTTCAAATTTCTTGGAAAGATATCAGAAAATATTAGCAAATAATTTGCATTATAACTTAAGTTTAATGGAGTGGATTATATGTGTGAAGGGAAAAATAATTTCCAATATCTTAATGTAACAAGTGCCATCAGATTTTCTGGTAGTCCGAAAGCTGCTTTGATTTTACAAACGAATCACTGATTGTTTTGTGTTAGAATTCTTAAAATATCACACACTGAGATTACCTATTAACCTAAAATATCACAGAAATGTCAATAGGCTAATGTGAAAGGTATGGTGAAATGTCAGCTGCTAACGATGAATCTTTTAAAATACTGTCAATCTGGAAAAAGCCAAATTGATCACGGAGAGTGGTAATTTTTCCTGTGTTATAGTTTTTTTTCTATTGTGCACCGGACTCAAATACTCTTTATTTTTGTTGTTAGTTTTGAGTTCAGTCTGTTAATGAAAGATTTTCATTTAACTAACTGAAGAAAAAAAAAGATTTTAAAGAGCATTTTTAGGTTCCTAGTGAAATGGAATAGTGAAAGGATACAGGTTTTCCATATATTCCCTGCTCCTCCTACCCGCCCCCCAACTGCCCCCACTGTCAACATCCCCACCAGAGGGGTACATTTGTTACAACTGATGAACCTGTATTGACACAACATTATCACCTGGAGTTCATCTGTAGTTTACACTAGGGTTCACCCTGTCTTGCACATTCTAAAGATTTTGACAAATGAATAATGACATGTATCCACCACTAACATGTCACATAAAATAGTTTTACTGCCCTAAAACTCCTCTGTGCCTAGTCATGCTTTCCTACCCACCAACCCCCGGCAAACACTGATCTCTTTACTTTCTCCATAGTTTTGTGTTTCCCATAATGTCATATGGTTGGAATCACATGCTATGCAGCCATTTCAGAGTGGCTTCTTACTAGTAATGTGCATTTAAGTTTCCTCCATGTCTTCTCTTGGCTTGCGAGCTCATTTTCTTTAGTGCTGAGTAATATTCCATTGTCTGGATGTAGCACGGCTTGTCTACCCATTCACCTACTAAAGGATTGCTTCCAGTTTTGGCAATTTTGAGTAAAGCTGCTATAAACATCTGTGTGCAGGTTATAGTCCTCCATGTGGGCATAGATTTTCAGTACATTTGAGTAGAAACTGAGAATAGTGATTGTGGGGCCATATGGAATTGGAGGCAGAGAGAGTGGCCCACTTCCGAGCGACACCCCTGCTTTAGGATTAGGACACTGGGTGAGGGTGGCAGCTTCTCCCTTCCTGGCATTGAAACTCTGCCCTAGGAACAGGGCCTGGCATTTTCAGAGTGCCACCCTGAAGTACAGCCTCAGCCCTTCGTGGGCCTGGGTGGAAAAACGGAGCCTCAAATCTCTTAATCTCTGCAACATATAGCTTGGGTTGTGGGGTGAAAAATGCTGGTGACCTGCCTCTCCTGGAAAGATACTGTAGCCACCAGTTGGAATCTGGGGAAGAGGGCCTCTCTGTTCTTGGTTGGACCTTCCTGGACTGCAGTTTCTGTCATGCTGAACTGCGAGGGGATGAGGGGGGGACGGGCTGTGGCTCAAATGCCACAAGTTCTTACTGTTCTACCAAATTTTCACAGATTTTCTTGAATAAATATTATTTGTTTTATGTATGCCCATAAGATAATTTCTAGAGACAGTGTTTTTTTTATAATTTATTTTGGTATCATTAATCTACAATTACATGTGCAATATTATGATTATTAAACTACCCCCTTCATCAGGTCCCCCCACCAACCCCATTACAGTCACTGTCCATCAGCGTAGTGAGATACTATAGAGTCACTACTTGTCTTCTCTGAGTTGTACAGCCCTCCCCGTGCCCCCCAACATTAAGTCAGCTAATCGTACTGCCCCTTTTTCCCCCTTGTCCCTCCCTTCCCACTCATCTTCCCCAGTCCCTTTCCCTTTGGTAACTGTTAGTCCGTTCTTGGGTTCTGGGAGTCTGCTGCTGTTTTGTTCCTTCAGTATTTTTTCTTTGTTCTTACACTCCACAGATGAGTGAAATCATTTGATACTTGTCTTTTTCGGCTTGACTTATTTCACTGAGCATAATACCCTCTAGCTCCATCCATGTTGTTGCAAATGGTAGGTTTTTTTTTCTTCCTATGGCTGAATAATATTCCATTGTGTATATGTACCACTTCTTTATCCATTCATCTACTGATGGACACTTAGGTTGCTTCCATTTCTTGGCTATTGTAAATAGTGCTGCAATAAACATAGGGGTGCATCTGTCTTTTTCAAATTGGGCTGCTGCATTCTTAGGGTAAATTCCTAGGAATGGAATTCCTGGGTCAAATGGTATTTCTATTTTGAGTTTTTTGAGGAACCTCCATACTGCTTTCCACAATGGTTGAACTAATTTGCAGTCCCACCAG
Source organism: Smutsia gigantea (assembly GCA_032199065.1). Taxonomy (NCBI): domain Eukaryota; kingdom Metazoa; phylum Chordata; class Mammalia; order Pholidota; family Manidae; genus Smutsia; species Smutsia gigantea. The sequence continues at coordinate 91,556 of JAVSCE010009380.1, read as the reverse complement.
CAGTGTAGGAGGGTTCCCTTTTCTCCACATCCTCGCCAACATTTGTTGTTGTTTGTGTTTTGGATGTTGGCCATCCTCACTGGTGTGAGGTGATATCTCATTGTGGTTTTAATCTGCATTTCTCTGATGAATAGTGATGTGGAGCATCTTTTCATGTGCCTGTTGGCCATCTGAATTTCTTCTTTGGAGAAGTGTCTATTTATGTCCAAGAGATTTTTGCCGTTGTTTTCTAAGAGTTTTATGGTTTCATGACTTACATTCAGGTCTTTGATCCATTTTGAGTTTACTTTTGTGTATGGGGTTAGACAGTAGTCCAGTTTCATTCTCTTACATGGAGCTGTCCAGTTTTGCCAACACCAGCTGCTGAAGAGGCTATTTCCCCATTGTATTATCCATGGCTCCTTTATCGTATATTAATTGACCATATATGCTTGGGTTTATATCTGGGCTCTCTATCCTGTTCCATTGGTCTATGGGTCTGTTCTTGTGCCAGTACCAAATTGTCTTGATTACTGTAGCTTTGTAGTAGAGCTTGAAGTCAGGGAGCATAATTCCCCTGCTTTATTCTTCCTTCTCAGGATTGCTTTAGCTATTTGGGGTGTTTTGTGGTTCCATATGAATTTTAGAACTATTTGCTCTAGTTCATTGAAGGATGCTGTTGGTATTTTGATAGGGATTACATTGAATCTGTAGATTGCTTTAGGCAGGATGGCCATTTTGACAATAATTTTTCCTAGCCAAGAGCATGGGATGAATTACCATTTATTAGTGTCCACTCTAATTTCTCTTGAGAGTGTCTTGTAGTTTTCAGGGTATAGGTCTTTCACTTCCTTGTTTAGGTTTATTCCTAGGTATTTTATTCATTTGGATGCAATTGTGAATGGAATTGTTTTCCTGATTTCTCTTTCTGCTAGTTCATTGTTAGTGTATAGGAATGAAACAGATTTCTGTGTATTAATTTTGTATCCCGCAACATTGTTGAATTCATATATTAGATCCAGTAGTTTTGGAGTGGATTCTTTAGGGTTTTTTATGTACAGTATCATGTCATCTGCAAACAGGACAGTTTTACTTCTTCCTTGCCCATCTGGATACCTTTTATTTCTTTGTGTTGTCTGATTGTCGTGGCTAGGACCTCCAGTACTATGTTGAATCAAAGTGGGGTGAGTGGGCATCCTTGTCTTGTTCCCAATCTTTAAGGAAAGTTTCAGCTTCTCACTGTTAAGTATAATGTTGGCTGTGGGTTTGTCATATATGGCCTTTATTATGTCGAGGTACTTGCCCTCTATACCCATTTTGTTATGAGTTTTTATCATGAATGGATGTTGAATTTTGTAGAATGCCTTTTCAGCATGTATGAGATGATCATGTGGTTTTTGTTCTTCTTTTTGTTGATGTGGTGGATAATGTTGATGGATTTTTGAATGTTGTACCATCCTTGCATCCCTGAGATGAATCCCACTTGATCATGATGGATGATCTTTTTGATGTATTTTTGAATTCGGTTTGCTAATATTTTGTTGAGTATTTTTGCATCTTTGTTCAACAGGGATATTGGTCTGTAATTTTTTTTTTTGTGGTGTCTTTGCCTGGTTTGGTATTAGAGTAATGTTCGCCTTGTAGAATGAGTTTGGGAGTATTCCTTCCTCTACTACTTATTGGAAAATTTTAAGGATGATGGGTATTAGCTCTTCACTAAATGTTTGATAAAATTCAGCAGTAAAACCATCTGGTCCAGAGGTTTTGTTCTTAGGTAGTTTTTTGATTACCAGTTCAATTTCTTTGCTGGTAATTGGTCTATTCAGATTTTCTGTTTCTTCTTGGGTCAGCCTTGGAAGGTTGTATTTTTCTAGAAAGTTGTCCATTTCTTCTAGGTTATCCAGTTTGTTAGCATATAATTTTTCATAGTAGTCTCTCATAATTCTTTGTATTTCTGTGGTGTCCATAGTGATTTTTCCTTTCTCATTTCATAGATTCTCTTTTTTTCTTTATAAGTCTGGCTAGGGGTTTATCTATTCTGTTCATTTTCTCAAAGAACCAGCTTCTGCTTTCATTGATTCTTTCTATTGTTTTATTCTTCTCTATTTTACTTATTTCTGCTTTAATCTCTATTATGTCCCTCCTTCTACTGACTTTGGGCCTTATTTGTTCTTCCTTTTCTAGTTTCATTAATTGTGAGTTTAGACTGTTCATTTGGGATTGTTCTTTTTTCCTGAGGTAGGCCTGTATTGCAATATATTTCCGTCTTAGCATGGCCTTCGCTGCGTCCCACAGATTTTGCGGTGTTGAGTTATTGTTGTCATTTGTCTCCATATATTGCTTGATCTCTGTTTTTATTTGGTCTTTGATCCATTGATTATTTAGGAGCATGTTATTAAGCCTCCATGTGTTTGTAGGCTTTTTCATTTTCTTTGTGTAATTTATTTATAATTTCATACCTTTGTGATCTGAGAAGCTGGTTGGTACAATTTTAGTGTTTTTGAATTTACTGAGGTTCTTTTTGTGGCCTAGTTTATGATCTATTCTTGACAATGTTCCATGTGCACTTGAGAAGAATGTGTATCCTTCTGCTTTTGGGTGGAGTGTTCTGTAGATGTCTGTTAGGTCCATCTGTTCTAATATGCTGTGCAGTGCCTTTGTGTCTTTACTTATTTTCTGGCTGGTTGACCTGTCCTTTGGAGTGAGTGGTGTGTTGAAGTCTCCTAAAATGAATGCATTGCATCTATTTCCCCCTTTAATTCTGTTAGTATTTGTTTCACATATGTAGGTGATCCTGTGTTGGGTGCATAGATATTTACAATAGTTATATCCTCTTGGTGGACAGACCCTTTTATCATTATGTAATGTCCTTCTTTGTCTTTTGTTACTTTCTTTGTTTTTAAGTCTATTTTGTCTGATGCAAGTACTGCAACTCCTGCTTTTTTCCCTATTATTTGTATGAAATATCTTTTTCCATCCGTTTACTTTCAGTCTGTGTATGTCTTTGGGTGTGAAGTAAGTCTCTTGTAGGCAGCATATAGATGGGTCTTGTTTTTCTATCCATTCAGTAACTCTATATATCTTTTGATTGGTGCATTCAGACCATTCACATTTAGGGTGATTATCGATAGGTATGTACTTATTGCCATTACAGGCTTTAGATTTGTGGTTACCACAGGTTCAAGGGTAATTCTCTTACTATCTAACAGTCTAACTTAACTCACTTAATATGTTATTACAAACACAACCTAAAGGTTCTTTTTTTTTCTCCTTTTTATTACTCCTCCATTCTTTGTATGTTATGAATCATATTCTGTACTTTTTGTGTATTACTTGGGTGACATCTATTTAGCCTTAGGAATACTTCCATCTATGGGAGTCCCTCCAAAAGGCACTGTAGAGGTGCTTTGTGGGAAGTAAATTCTCTCAGCTTTTGCATATCTGAGAATTGTTTAAACCCTCCTTCGACTTTAAATGATAACCTTGCTGGGTAGAGTATTCTTGGTTCAATGCCCTTCTACCTCATTGCATTAAATAAATCATGGCATTCCCTTCCGGCCTGTAAGGTTTCTGTTGAGAAATCTGATGATAGCCTGATGGGTTTTCTTTTGTATGTGATCTTTTTCTCTCTCCAGCTGCTTTTAAAAGTCTGTCTTTATCCTTGATCTTTGCCGTTTTAATTATTATATGTCTTGATGTTGTCTTCCTTGGGTTCCTTGTGTTGGGAGATCTGTGCACCTCCATGGCTTGAGAGACTATCTCCTTCCCCAGACTGGGGAAGTTTTCAGCAATTACCTCCTCAATGACACACTTTCTATCTCTTTTTCTCTCTCTTCTTCTTCTGGTACCCCTGTAATGCGAATATTGGTCCATTTGGATTGGTCATCACACCATTCTCTCAATAGTCTTTCATTCTTAGAGATTCTTTTTTCTCTCCGTGCCTCAGGTTCTTTGTATTCCTCTTCTCGGATTTCTATTCCATTTACAGTCTCTTCTACTACATCTAATCTGCTTTTATTCCCTCCATTGTATATTTCATTTCAGATACGGATTTTCTTAGTGATTGAATCTCTTAAATTCGTTCCTGAGTTCTTGAATATTTTTCTGTACCTCCATAAGCATGTTTATGATTTTTATTTGAACTCTCAGGAAGATTGGTGAGTTCAGTGTCACTTGGTTCTTTTTATGGGGTTTGTGAAATTTTGGTTTGAACCAGGTTCGTTTGACGTTTCATATTTGTATGTGGCGCCCTCTAGTGCCCAGAAGCTCTAGTCTCTGGAGCTGCTCAGCCCCTAGAGTGAGGTTGGGGGTCGTTGGGGAGCGGAGGCGGTGCCTGGGGGAGGAAAGAGCTGTTACCTGTCTCCCATCTGCCCTGCCTTTCTCCAGTATCACAGCCAATGGGCTGAGCATACAAGTGTAAGTCTCTGTGCTCGGGTGTCTCAAGCTGTTGTAAGTGGTGCCTTCCTCTGGCTGGCCTGACGCCAGTGTAGTGACTGCCAGTTTGTGAGCGGGTGCTGTCAGGCCAGGGGGAAGGCTCAGCAGGCTGCGTGTCACAGTGGGGGGCCTCGGAGCCGAGCAGCCAGTCAGGGGGATGGAGCGCCTGAAGCTCCTCAAAGTTCCCATCCTGCTGGGCAGAGCGCATCCAGACAACCTTGTCCAGCTCTCCCTTCTTCCGTGCAGCAAGCTCCATGCAAACCCCACCCCTTCAGCAGCCCTCTCACTGCTAGGAAGCCTCTGAGACTGCCTGCCTTTCCCCTGTCACAGAGTGACCGGATGTGGATCCTGTCCTACACAAACGACAGGAATGTCAGTCTCTCAGGCACTCCGCCTGTCCCAGCTCCCCAGCCTCCAGAGCACCACCCAGTGTAGGTTTGTGCTCGCAAAGCAGATCTCCAGGGCTAAGTGTTCATTAGTCCCAGGCTTCCACCCCCTCCCGGTCCGTTTCTCTTCCTCCCGCCAGTGAGCTGGGGTGGGGGAAGGGCCTGTGTCCCTGTACTTGTCCTGTTTCGTCAGGTCTGCTCTGTTCGTGATGTCTGTATGCAGTCTGGTGCAGCCTTCTTTCCTGTTGTTGTTTTAGAGTTAGTTGTATTAATTAATATATTTTCGTACTATTTGTGGTTTTGGGGGGAGTTGTCTGTCTCACCTCTCACACCGCCATCTCAAATCTCAGTTCTCCCCATATTCTTCTTTTTGACCCTTGGCTGTCCCAGCCTCCTACCATCTACTTGTACCACTCCTTCCTCCAATCTTAGCATGAGGGCCTTCTTGTTGTCAAACTGTAACCTAAATGTCATTTCCTCAGAGAAGCCTTTCTGAGCACTTAAAACCAAGTAATGATTCAATTAAGCTATTACAGCACTTTCTCTTCAAATATTCGGCATTTTCCTATCTTTTTCTTCTCTGTTGTCTGTAACCCTCATTAAAATGTAAATTCAGTGAGACTATGGACCTTGTCTGTCCTGTACACTAATGTGTGCTCAGTCCCTACAGGCGTTTCAATAAATATCATTTGAATGAGTTTAATCACTGGGACTTTACATAAAGGTCTAAAAACAGTTAAGTATGCTAATAAATTCCCTTTATGGTTTAAGCCACTTGAATTAGGTTTTCTGTAACTGCCAACATTAGAGAATTGGCATACCTTTGGTTTTTCTGTAGAGGAGTTTCTATAGCTGTCTAAAGCCTGTCATCATAACCCCTTTTATTCAGTGAAGTAATTAGATCTTTTTTATTCATGTTTATACCATAGGACCTTCACTATCCTTAGGTGTCTTGCCAATGGGTTTCAGCCCTGGGAAAGTTCATTATGGATTCAGTGTGACCAAGAAATGACAGTAGAATGTTCTTGGGGTGAAAGGGTTATACCCAACTTTATTTCCAGGTGGCAGATCAGTCACTAGAATCCCATCCACTCAGAGCGAGTCTGCATGCAGCAAGCCGGTCTCTGCCTCTGGGCCTCTCTACCTGCACAGCTGTCCTCTGCGCCTCTCTGCCCACAGAGCTGCCCCAGTCTCTGTCCTCGGCACCGCCACCATTCCAGCCTCTGCTCTGCTCTGCTGTAGCCTTCCAGCTGTGCCACCATGTCACCCAGAGCACTGGGCAGAGCTCTTTATATAGTCAATAATGACGCATTGCCCACATGTGTGTAGTGAGCTAGCCAACCAGGGCCAGGTGAGAATCCTGGCCACAGGAACCTTCGTTTTATCCGCATTAGGTCTCAACCCTTGTCATACAGGGTTATAGAGGTCAACCCAGGTTGTAGAGTAGGTGCTCAGGCAGTTCTCAGGGAAGGAATCACTAAGCTGAATGATGGCATTGGGAAGGTTGTGGTCATGGTGTTCATAACCCCCAAGGCTCTTACAGATACTCAGGTTCTGAAACATTTGCTATTAAAGAAAAATAATGCCCACAAAGACAGAGCAAAATAACTGTATAGTAGATCCAGTAACAATGGTCTTGTCTATTTGTACTACACCACTAATTATCAAGAAGCTCCAAGTACTTTCCTAGCTAGAGATCCTAGTGAGATCAGGTGTTGTAAAAATAAATAACTAAATAATTAAGAGCAATGCATATCAAATGAGCACAACTTATGTAAATAATTGTAATATTAATGAGAGGTAATTGTTTACAGGAGTCATTTTGGTGAAAAAATGCACCTTTTCTTGCAAGAGAAAATGCTAATTTTCGTTAAATTTATAAGCCTTAATTAACACACTGCTGTTGTAATTACTATGCTAGTCCTGAAATCGTGTTCCTTCCCTCCTTTCCCTCTCTTAAGCAGATTCTTATATAATCAAACACTCCCATTTTCTTTACGCATATGTGCATCTTGGAAGGTCTTTGACAGTTATCTTCAACAATGATGATGTCTTTTCCAAAAACATGCAGTCAGTCAATCTAGGTCTTTGCCTATGGGTCTTTTTTTCTCACTTCTACTGCATGCACAGGCACAAACACACCTCTCCATGTGATGCAAATACATACCTCAGATATTGCTAAGAAGTTGGTTTCCTTAACAAACTGTTCTAGTTCCTCTTGTAAGTTTTCTTGTAAGATATTTTCTACAGAAAGAATAGTTCACATAAAATTACTGAGGGCTCTTTAGTATCTATGTGACTCACATAATGTTCTTCCTATTTTTCTCCTTGACATTCTAATTTTGATGACAATGATAATATCCTGTAGCTTCCATCTATTGTACATACCATGTGCAAAGTATTGGGCCTGGTGTTTTAAATATTATCTCATTTAATCCACTCAATTGGATTATTATTACACCTCCATTTACAAAAAAAAAAACTGAAGTTAAGAGTTTCAGTAGCTTGTCAAAGTCAAATAGGTCCATTCTTTCTCCTCTCCTTGGGTGACTTCAGTTTCTCTTATAGGATAAAGTGAAATGTTCTAATACATCTATTCTTTCCTTTTTCATCTCCCTCTCTACCACCATCCCTCCTTCCATGTTTTAGTCTGGATAATTTCTTCTAATCGCTCATCCAGTTGATCAAGTCTCTCTTCAGCTGTGTCTAACTTGCTATTTAACACATTGAGTATTTATTACATTTTTCAGTTCTAGTATTTCCATTTTGTTCTTTTTTGTAGTTTTCAGTTCATCTAAATTCTCCATCTTGTCATTTAATTTCTTAAATATAATAAGCAGTTATTTGAAAGTCTATGCTTTAAACTCCAATATCTAATTAGACTGTGATTCTGTTTCTATTTCAATTCTGTTTCAGTCTTGTTTTTATTATTCCTATTTTTGATTGAGTGCTAGACATGGTACATGAAAAACTGCAGAGATCATTTGAGGGCATGGTTATCATTCTTCACAGCAGATTTACATTTACTTTTGATGGGAAGTTAAGAAAATAGCTTCTATTCCTAGGATAAGGTAAAGCCTCTCTGGGGTCTCAACTGATGCGTGGGTGGCAGTGGGCACCTTAATCTGTCCATGTAGGCTGGGCTTCCAATTTCAATGTCTCCTCAGCACTGTGTAACCGCTGAAATATCTGTTCAGCTCTCTGCAACATACTAGATGTTCTCTGCTAAGTCATACATGTACAGGTTAGGTATCGGCCAAGGACTCAAAGGGAACTTCTCAGGCTTTCTTTTCTGCAGCTTCCTCCCCTCCAGTGCTCTACTCCTCCAACTCCTACCAAATCCCAGCCACCTTAGCAGCCATGGGACTTCAATCCCTTTGCCTCAAGAGGCTAAGACTGCCGTTCTCTGCACGCGCTCCATTTCCTTGGGCCATGGTTTGGAAAAAAGACTCTAAGGGAGAAAGCCAGGGTGAGATTGGGACTCACCTAGTATACTTCCCTTTTTTCAAAGTTTGTAGTCCTGTGTTAGTTGCTGGTCAGTTTTGGTCAGACCCTAGTTTTCTTTTTAACCTATCTGTGGTAGGCATAACTCTAAGATTGCCCCCAAGATGAACATGCCTTGTATATCCCTTTCCCTTGAGGATGGGTGGGCCTTGTGAATATGATAGATGTCACTCCCATGATTATGTTACGCTATATGGCAAAGTGAAGGGACTCTGTTCATGTAACTTGGGTCCCAAGTCAGTTGATTTTGAGTTAATAAAAATGGAGATTATACTGGGTGGTGGTGGTAGGGTTCTGATTTACTCAGGTGAAAGGTCCTAAAAGAGGAGCCAGACCTTTCCTGAAGAGAGAGATACTCTCCTACTGGTCTTGGGGCAAACAGTCATGTTGTAAACTGCCCATGGAGAGGAGTGGCCTCCAGGCTAATGGCCTCAGTTTCACAAGCACAAGTAACTGAATTCTGTCACCAATTTGACTGAACTAGGAAGAGGACCCCAAACTTCAGACAGGCAAGCAGCCTGGCCGACACTTTAACTGAAGCCTTGTGAGACCCAGCTAAACTGTGCTCAGACTAAGATGCAAAGTTTGTGGTAATTTATGTAACAATAGAAAACTAATATACAATCTATGTTGAGTTCTGGTGTTAAAATTGGACTAGTTTCCTAAAACAAATTTTGGAGCTCTCCTTATTTACCTATAACTCAGATTAAATAAATTTGGAGTCATCCTTTCTTTGAAGTTTAGAAAGAATTTGGTTGTGTAACTTTCTTGTCCAAGTGTACTTCACAACCTTTCAACCTCTTTCCAGACTGTCAATGATTCTTGCCTGTTCAAATTTTCCTCTTCACTTTGGGGCTATTTTGACAATTTCTATTTTGTTAGGAAATCACCCATTTCCTGTAGAGTTTCAATTAATTTTTTTGCCACAGAATTTCATATATATTTCACATAACTCCTTTTACCCTTCCTGTATTCTCTTTTCCTTAATCATGTTTACCAGGTGTTTATTTCATTAGCCTTTTAAAAAAGAACTAGCTTTTTAAAACTAGTTTTTAAAAATTTATTTATCCTTTTACTCTTTCCTTCAATTGATTTCAGTCCTTATCTTTTAATCTTCGTAATTTCCTGATTTAATCTGTTGGTTCTAATTTCTCTTTTTTTGTGGGGGATGGAAATGTTAAGGACAGGGCTGTGCACAGTGCTTGGCTTGCTAAGATATAGACAGAAACTTCCAAAGGGCATCATGGGACTGTAAGACAGGGCACTGACTCTTGGAATGCCGGGGTTTGCATGAAGACTTTATCGCTGGGAAGGGGCAAGAGTCGCCTGCTCCTGTTGTTCCCATGAGCCTGAAGGTGTTTTTCACAAATGCTATTTTTGCATAATATAGTTCTAGTTTAACCAAGCACATAGCACACATAGAGCTCTGCTTTGTGTCTCTGATAATAATCAACACATGAAAACCTTTGATTGTATGAAAGATTTAAGATTAATCATATCCTGTAACTTTCTGCACTCTTGGAATCTGCACCTGTGCTGTTTTTAATTATGATGTAAAGATTTGAAAGCACACAATAAATACGAGAGTGAACAAAGGAAAAGGGTCTTTGCCTCTGAGCACTGACCCCCTTGCTTTCTCCTCTCTTGCTGTAAAGTAAGGTGTGTAGTAATCCTTCATCCACTGTCTCAGGGATTGCTGGCCATTCCTGGCATTTTTTCATTATGAAAAATTCCAGGGATTCTGGGAAGAAGATGGTGGTGTAAGAAGGCAAGGCAGAAACCTCCTTCCAAATGCACATAAAACACAAAAATACACCAAATATAACTAAACCTGAAAATGACATGAAGACTGCAGAACTGACTACCTACACCTGGGGAAGAAGAGAAGACCTCACAGAAAAGGGTAAAGTGGCAAAGCCATGATCTGGTGGGACCCAAGCTCTCCCCACACCCCAGCCCTCCCCACACCCCAGCCCACAGGCAGGAGGAAGAGGAATGGAATGAGGAGGGAGTAGGAGCCCAGGACTGCTGAACACCTGGCCCTGGAGATCTGCTCTGGGAACAGGAGGAACCACATTACATGGTGCTCTGGTGATTAGTGGGGCTGGACAACAAAGACAGGCAGAACACTCGGGGAAACAGAGATTCCAGCCACTTGTGGAGAACAGGTATGTTCCACCAGCACCTCTTTAGACAAAAGCAAAGAGGGCAGTCAGAAATACTTCTCAACAGCGGGAGGGGTGCCAGAGAGGCAAGGATTACACAGAGTTCTCTGCTCAAGAGAAAGGTCAAGTGGACAATACCTCCCCAACCCTCCCTCAGCCCAACAGGTTATGAACTCTCAGGAGCTTCAGATATTCAATCTCCCTAGCTGACAACACAGCCCCGAGGATCCCCCCTGCAGCGCATGGCCTGCTGACCAGCCGTGAAATCATACTTTGCTCCCAGGTAGGCAGAGGGAGACCTTCACAGTCTTCTCAGCCCCGTTTTGGGGCAGCTAGGGAACTGTACCTTTTGGAGCCAGCCCTGGGAGCTCCTTCCTCCCAGCAGGTGCCGGCCCCTCTTGCCTACAGCCCCTGTCATTGCTGCAGATTGTGGGGGCAACTCCATCGACAGCAACTCCAGTGGTACAGCCCCAAGTATTCTTCTTGCTTGTGCTGACAGCCCACACAGCCCTCCTGAAATCAGATCACTACAAGCCAAACAGAAAGGTGCCCACCCACTGCATGCCAACAGCTGGGGCTCTCAGACAGGAAATGGAGCTTCTAAGCACTAGAGGGCACCTCCTACACAAAGCTATTATTCCATAGGAAACACTAAAAAAAAGTGAAGAGGCAGAGGAATTTGGTCCAAACAAAACTACAAGACAAAACACCAGGAAGAGGGCTTAGTGAAACTGAAATCACCCATCTTCGTGATAAAGACTTCAAGGTAAAAGCCATAAAAACATGTTCACGGATCTACAGAAAAATATTCAAGATCTCAGGAATGACCTCAACAAAGATAGAAGGCCTCCAATAAATTAAATCAGAGCTGAAGAATACAGTGTCTGAAATAAAAAATACAATGGAGAGAATTAATAGCAGGCTTTCATAGGTTGAAGAAATTGTAGGTGATTTGGAAATTAGGGCGCAAGAAAACAGAAAAAAGGACCTCTAGGAATGAAAAATATAAGAGCTGTGTGACCAATCCGAATGGAACAATATTTGCATTATAGGGGTACCAGAAGAAGAAGGGATAGAAAGTCTCTTTGAGGAAATAATTGTTGAAAACTTCAATCTAGGGAAGGAAATAAACACTCAGATCATGGAAACCCAGAGGTCTCCTAACAAAAAGGAATTCTACAAAGACACACTAAGACATATAATAATTAAAATGGCAAAGATTAGGGACAAGGAGAGAGTACAGAAAGCAGCCAGGGGGAGAAAAAAGATTACTTCTAAAGGAAACCCCATCAGGCTATCAGCAGACTTCTCAGTAGAAACTTTACAGGACAGAAGGGAGTGGCATGATATATTTAATGTAATGAAACAGAAGGACCTCCAGTCAAGAATACTCTACCAAGCAAGTTTATCATTTAAATTTGAAGCAGGTATTAAACAATTTTCAGATAAACAAAAGTTGAAGGAATTCACCACTACTGAGCCAGTCCTACGGGACATGTTAAAGCACCTCGACATCATAGAGGCCATATAGGTATATACAACAAACCCACAGCCAACATCACACTTAATAGTGAGAAGCTGAAAGCTCTTCCTCTGAGATCAGGAATAAGGCAAGGTTGCTCACTCTCCCCACTTTTATTCAACAGAGTACTGGAGATCTGAGCCATGGCAGTCAGACAACACAAAGAGATAAAGGGCATCCAGATTGGGAAGGAAGAAGTTAAACTGTCCCTGTTTGCACATGACATGATATTATACAGAGAAACCCCTAAAGACTCCACCAAAAACTATCAGAACTAATAACTGAATTCAGCAAAGTTGCAGGATGCAATATTAATACACAGAAATGTGTTGCATTCCTGTATACTAACAATAAATTAGCAGAAAGAGAAATCAGGAAAACAATTCCATTTAAGTTGCATCAACAGAATATAATACCTAGGAATAAACCTAACCAAGGAGGTAAAAGACCTTTACTTTGAAAACTACATGACACTCATGAGAGAGATTAAAGAAGACACCAATAAATGGAAATACATCCTGTGCTCATGCACAGGAAGAATTAATATTGTCAAATGGCCATCCTGCCTAAAGCAGTCTACAAATTCAATGCAATCCCTATGAAAACACCAATAACATTCTTCAATAACTAGAACAAACAAAATTACTATGAAAAGACAAAAGACTGCAGATAGCCAAAACAATCCTAAAAAGAATGAAGCTGGGGAGATTACACTCCCTGACTTCAAGTTCTACTAAAAAGCCATAGTAAGTAATCAAGACAATTCGGTAATGGCACAAGAACAGATCAATGGAACAGAATAAGAGCCCAGATATAAACTCACACATATATGGTCAATTAATATATGATAAAGGAGTTATGAATATACAATGGGGAAAAGATAGCCTCTTCAACAACTGGTGTTGGGAAAATTGGACGATATGTAAGAGAATGAAACTGGATTATTGTCTAACTCTGTACACAAAAGTAAACTTTAAATGGATCAAAGACCTGAATATAAGTCATGAAACCATAAAACTCACAGAAGAAAACATAGGCAAAAATCTCTTGAACATAAACATGAGCAACTTTTTTCCTGAACACATCTTCTCAGACAAGGAAAATAAAATAAAAAATAAAAATGAACAAGTGGGACTACATCAAACTAAAAAGCTTCTATACAACAAAGGACACCATCAGCAGAAGAAAAAGGCATCCTACAATATGGGAGAATATATTTGTAACCAATTTATCCAATAAGGGGTTAACATCCAAAATATATAACGAGCTCATATGCCTCAACACCAAAAAAAACAAATAACCTGATTAAAAAATGGTGGAGGACCTGAACAGACACTTCTCCAAAGAAGAAATACGGATGGCCAATAGGCACATGAAAAGATGCTCCACATCGCTAATCATCAGGGAAATGCAAATTAAAACCACAATGAGATATCACCTCACACCAGTTAGGATGGCCAGAATCCAAAAGACAAGAAACAACCAAATGCTGGCAGGGATGTGGAGAAAGGGGAACCCTCCTACGCTGTTGGTGGGAATGTAAATTGGTTCAACTGCTGTGGAAATCAATATGGAGGTTCCTTTAAAAACTAAAAATAGAAATACTACTTGACCCAGGAATTCCACTCCTAGGAATTGACCCAAAGAAAACAAGATCCCAGATTCAAAAAGACGCATGCACCCCTGTGTTTACTGCTGCACTATTTACAATAGCCAAGATATGGAAGCAACCTGAGTGTCCATCAATAGATGAATGGATAAAGAAGAGGTGGTACATATATACAATGGAATATTATTCAGCCATAAAAAGAAAAGAAATCCTGCCATTTGTAACAACCTGGATGGATCTAGAGGTTATTAGTAAGCCAGGTGGAGAAAGACAACTGCAAAATGACTTCACTCATTTGTGAAGTATAAAAACAAAGCAAAACAGAAGGAACAAAATAGCATTAGACTCATAGACACCAAGAAGGAACTAGTGGTTACCAAAGGGGAGGTGTTGGAGAGGGTGGGTGGCAAGGGAGAAGGAGATTAAGGGCACCATAATTTACAATCCTAATATAGGTAGGTCACAGGAATGATAGCACAACACAGAAAATAAAATTAATGACTTTATAACATCTTACTACATTGATAGGCAGTGACCACAATGGAGGGGTGGAGGACTTGTTAATATGGAAGAATGTTAAACCACTGTGTTGTGTATATAAAACCATCGTAAGATTGTAATATCAATGACACTTTAATAAAAAAAAAAAGAAAATTCCAAACTAGTTTAAACTACATCAACTCACCCAGTCTTACTTCATCTGTATGCCCAACAAAATCATTTTGATGTAAACCTTGTACATGTAATTCCACCTGCAAATATTTCAATATATATTCTAAAAGATAAGGACTTTATAAAAATAATGATGTCCATATCACACCTAAAATAAATAATTCTTTAATATTATTATTGTTCAAAGGGTTCTACTAGAGTAGAGTTGAGGGACAAGGATAGATCCAAGTTCAAGAGTCATCCTCTCAGAATTCTCCCTCCTATAAGGGCAGGGCTTTCAAACTCACAGTAAGAAACACATCTTATGTTGCACCCCAGTGCACTAATACCTACATGTATAACTGAAACAAATATTTCACAAAACAATATTTACATTTACCATATGGGCTCTCCATTCTCTACTTTCCCCTGTCTCTCTCAGTCTTTTAATGCTTTCTGCAACCCACTAAATTGACTTCACTTTACACTGTATTTCTATTATCTGTACTTGAAAAACCATCTTAAAAAGAAAACTTCTAAATATTAACTTAAAAGGTTTGAGATAAACTTCAGATACCTATTCTGAAAGGAGGGGCAGAGAAACGGATTTCATCTGCCATGTGCCTGGTATCACATGTCAATCCATTACACATTCAGCTCATTCATATCCCAAATTGCTCACTTACCCATATTGTTCATAATTCTCCTTTTGCTAGAGATCATTCTAGCAGAGTGTACTTAATAGCTTCAGTATAAGCACACTTAATTGTGTATTTATAAAGAGTCAATACAGAATATTGAGATTCCACCGTCAGTTTCTTCTATTTGAAAGTATATCAGTATCTTTGACCATTTCTGTTTGGAATTTCAGTATCTGCTTTGAACAATTAACAGTCAAGCACATTTGTTTTCTATATACTTTTAATGAAAATATGGACTATCACCCATCTACCCAAATTACTATAGATTGAAATTTCATCAAGAAGTCAAAATAATTCCAAAGGTCAAAACAAAAGCATTTATCTCTTTGAGGGTAAATTCTGTTGATAGCAGTCTTCACTTTAGAAATCTAAACTGTATGATCTCAGGTTCAACTGAAACAAATAAGCAGCTTTCAAACCAAATTCCATAAAAAAATTAACTATTTCAACATTAGCAAGTACAATTAAGACCTGCCACATCCATCTTTAGTGACTATACTCTATTTAATTCTTAATACTTAATATACTTCAATAGGCCCATTCCTTGGTTTTTGACATTTGAAGAAATGAAAGATACTCATCTTATGTAACTTAAAAGAGCTTTATTTAATATATAATCTCCATACAATTCAGTACAACAAATTATAAAAGCTCATTGTAAGATTTTACCCATAGGATTTTAAATACAGAGCATCAATTGCCAGTTGACATAAGAAAGCCACTCTCCCATCTTAAAAGCTTTTTTCCATGAGCGGACGAGCCCTCTCTTCTAGGCCAAAAGGTTGTCATACATAAAGGGAACATATTAACCAAAATATATGACTTGGGAACATTTTAAATGGAATATTTCTATGTTAATTCAGGCAGGTTTTGGCCAAAAATGAGCTAAAACCATTACATCTTAGACCAAGTTCATGTGGAATTAGAATAAATATTTTAAATTATTTGTGAAGTAAAGATGCAGACAAGATGAAATAGCTACACATGTCCTTGTCATCTGGCAGCACTCACCACACACATATATCGACACACATACGTATGTATTTATCTAGTGATCTCACAAAGGTAAAAAAAAAAATCATCTTTAAGTGGACAACAAATGGCCTATATAACACCTAATTATGCTCCTGGCTAATAGATCTTAAATGAATCCCCATTTTTTAAGTCTGTAATGAAAGTGACTAGAACCTTTCAACTATAGTAGAATTTCTATTAGCCACTATGATCAGTATCAGTCATTTAATGAAGTCATTTAATGAAGTAACTAGATTAAAGTAGGAAATCATAACTTTTAAGTATATAAATGTACATTCATTTGCTAATCTTTTGATGTAAAGCCAAGGCTTTTCCTTTGCATAAGGGTCCAATGATTGCAGTTCTGTTCTTGCATAAATTATACAATTAATATGATTTGGGTACATTTTAATACCTTCTGGTCAATCTAGATTTATATAAGGTGGAACAAATATTAACATAAACCTATGAACCAATCTAAGCTCAGAAATTTTCTTGAATTTTATGTTTTTCCCAGTATTTTATAATTTTCCCAACCTAATTTACAAGTAATTTTTATTAGCAACTCAAACTTTATCAAATCTTACCAAAGCATCCAAGATATTTTTTGCAGAAATAACCCTTTCTCTTTATACCCATATTCTCCAGGCTTATGTTGAATATACTTACAGTAAGAAGTAGCACTTGCACAAAGAAGTTCAACGTGTGTGTAGAACTCAAGGGAGGGAGAATACCAGGAAGAGCCCCCAGCAGTGCTGGGGGCAGTTTACAAGAGGAATGAAGACTGTTGGGGGATCTGCTGAGTCATGTAAGTAGAGGTTAATTAAGAGCACTTATTGTACTTAGACGTTCTTCTGAATGTTAACTCTGAAGCAAAATTAAGTGGTTAGTCTATCCATAAAAAAACAGCCACAATTTGAGGCTATTACCAAATGTTAACAAAAGTCACAGAGATCTGTGTGGCAGGGGAGCTTAGGCACAGTCACGTGCTTTGGCTTAGTAAAGAGCCAGGAGTCAGTCACTTTTTCTCTCTTGCCTCCCATGTACTCCAGAGAGAAAGTTGTAAAAGAATACTGATGGGCACTAAAAATACTTAACATGATTCATTTAGAGATTTGGTCATCAGGAAATAAAAATGTCTCCTACACACAGTCACAGTGTCTTGGAAAGAGTATATATATGGATTCTGTCTTGCAAGATTTTTTTTGGCACTTAACATTTTTCACTAAAGACTTCATACTAAGTGTTTTGGCAATAATGGCACCTAAACTATGAAAAAAAGATCACTGTATGCCATCAATGCAGTGATGATAGCATAAAAATTTAAGTACTTGTTTCTTGCATATTGAAACTCCAAATGCCCAAATGCTTAGATTAATGCATATGGGAATGTTTCAAATAAATTGAAATATAGCTGAGAAGGTAATAGAGGATTTTAAAAACAAAACAACATAGTCTAACATGTTGTACCTTACATGTGCTTGGTTTCAATTGGAGTAAGGCACTCACTGCAGGATGCACTGACCCATGCTGTCAGCTACAAAAGGCATGCGTCATTAGCGGCTGAATTAAAAGTTTTAGTACTGATTAAAATGTTTTATTATTGTATTACCCTAAACTACAGTAGTCTCCAACCTTACTATGAGATACAGGAAAGACATAATTGAAGAGTTTCAGTTGAATAATTTAATAACCCAGATACTGTCAATTTTTTATTTAAATAACTTTTGATAAAAGCATAGTATCCTTAAGTCTAACATGACAGTGTAAAATTTCTTTCTGAAAACTGCTTAGTAAGTAGCAACTGAATATAAAATCATTTGAACATATGATATATCCATCTTGATGCCTACTGTAATTTACCTTCAATATAACTGCAAGGAGAAACATTTAAATCATTTCCAACTGGCAGGAACAAGGGAGAAAGTTGATTTCATTAGCCATCTTGATTTAATTAAGTGCACCATATGCTTTTGTCAGCAATTTTTACACATCCCCATGGTTAGAAATTAATTATAAAAGCAATTACCGAAAAATTTTTGAGTAGGTACACATAATCCTCTTTGCTGTTTACAAATAAGCATGACTTAAGAGGCACTTGGTTATCTTTTAGTAAGGAAAAGAGTAACGTTAGGAGGGCCTTCACAGTAAGAATGGAGACTACAAATCAAACTTGGTATGAAAACGCTCTCTGCCAAAAATATCATATTAGTGAATTAGTTAAGATACAACATCTAAAAAATATTCTGGCTTTGCAAGGTTCTAGTCTGTAAAAAATACAAAGGCTAAAAATAAAAAGTTTACAAAATTTTGCAAACCCAGTAAATTTAAATGTGTAAGAAATGAAGAAAAATTTTCTTACTTGCTGGATAGAATAAGTAGTATCAATAGGTTTTAAAATAATAACACTAAATAGTAACAAATTCTACTTGGCTACATAACATTTCTGTTCCTTTAAGGACTTACAATATTAAACTTGTAATACTTTTCTGAGCCCAGTGTTAAAACATGCACGCACATGTGTACACGCACACACACATAACACACACACACACACACAGGACACATGCTACTAAAGTGCTACACATTACATTTCAGAGCACAGCAAAAAAGTTAAACATACAGACAAAGATGTAAGATGATTAAAAAAAAATCTGACAACTGGAAAACATTATAAAATTTTTAGGTGAAACAGGACAATAAAGAGCTTTTTAAAAAGCTACGATTGGTCTTCATTAGTGAAATAATATTAAATAATTTAAATATGCATTCCCCTCAATTCAATTCAACCACAGCTGTCTTAAATCAGTTAAAAATTAAAAGTATTTCAGATCCGGAACAGACCCTCGATTTCCGACATAACAGGTGGCTGTTCACGCTGCCTAAGGAACACACTTATTTTTCTCCCCAGCAACAAAATCCTAGATCATTCTTAGAAAGTTGAGAACATTAGGCTAAAGAATACTGATGAAACAAGATGAAAAAGACTTAAGCTTGTATAAGATACTTCAAAGATGGTAACACTTGTGTAAACATCTGTAGAACTTACTCATATCACAGCTTTAAGGTACAGGCTTCTAACTACATATGAAACATCATCTACTGAGTTTCATTATGGTAGAGTTTCTGGTATCAAAAAATAGAGATTAAACAAATAGCTTTGTTACTTGTTTCTAGATACCTTGTAAACATGGAATGTTTTGTTCTGAAACACTCTAGTAAAGTATGCTGTATAGGGTGGCAGGTTTCTTTTTATCTCTTCACAGAAGCGAGGGTGACCTGCAAGTTTCAAATCTGGATCATTTTCTCCTGGGCCATCCATCACCTAAAGCCAAAACAAAACCAAATACAATTTGGTAAAGACATCATATTTTCAAGAGGCAACAGAAGTAGGAAAAGGTATTGGGTTTCTTTAAGAATGCTGCGTTAGTGAAGTTAAATTGCATTATTTCAATTATCAGTGGAGATCATCTGGTCCATCCCTTTCCCTTTCAGAAGTGTAAACCAAGGCTGAGGAGGAGAGTTCACATCACTCAGTGGCAATGCTGGAACTAACACTTGGATGTGCTCGTTCTTAGGAACACACTACATTGTTCTCACAAAATGAAATACACAGAATTGCTATGGTACAGAGAAAATTCTCTAACTCATTAAATAACCTAGTTAGGAAAAGTTACACACAAAGCAAAATTTAAACACATGTCTCCAGTCTGTACCATCACAGAATTCAAGACGGTATGGACAGTTACTTTCCTTGGGCAAAAATCTGAACCTCCTGTTTTCCCCCCAGTCTTATTGAGATATAATTGACAGATAAAATTGTGTATATTTAAGGTAACCTGATTATTTAATTCACATATAAATGGTGAAATGATTACCACAACCAAGTTAATTAATACATCCATGTTGGTCAAAGGGACAAACTTAAAATAAAAAGGTAAATTACTTCTGGGGATCTAATGTACAGCATGGTGACTATAGTAAACAGTACTGTACTGTATACTTGAAATTTGCTAAGAGAGTAGATCTCAAGTGTTCTGAATCTCAAATCCTATACAGTCAAGTTTTTTTCACATTTAGGCTAGGTTTATCATTTTTTTCCCACCTTATTTTATAAATCTCTCATCAGCTTTTATACTAATAATCATAGCACACACTGCTTCTAAAGGGTGAAAATCTTCTGTTTGCTCTATTTAAGGCTTGGCATTACTTCAAGAACATCTTCCTCAGAAGGAAGAAAGGAGAAATAGCTTGTTTTTCGGCTCTGCAGTATAAGCACGGCCCAGAAAGCTGCCTTTGTGGCAGTGTGCCTGTGGACGAAAGGGGACACCCAAGGAGAGAAAGCAGGTAGAGCAGTAAGACTGTCCCGCCCTGGGGGGGGGGCAGGGGTAAGAGAGCACCGTTTTCACATTCCTCACCTACCAGCCAGAACAATGCTTTGGAGCAGCAGCTTTAAAACGTTGAGGTTTTATTTCTTATTTTGGCAGCAAACCCTTAAAAAATAACTTCAACACAGTCTTTTTTTTTAATATAATTTATTTTATTATCATTAATTTACAATTACATGTGCAATATTAGGATTATTAAACTACCCCTTCATCAGGTCGGCCCCACCAACCTCATTACAGTCACTGTCCATCAGCGTAGTGAGATGCTATAGAATCACTACTTGTCTTCTCTGACTTGTACTGCCCTCCCCGTGCCCCCCCAACATTACATCTGCTAATCGTAATGCCCCTTTTTCCCTCTTATCCCTCCCTTCCCGCCCATTTTCCCCAGTCCCTTTCCCTTTGGTAACTATTAGTCCGTTCTTGGGTTCTGTGAGTCTGCTGCTGTTTTGTTCCTTCAGTATTTTTTCTTTGTTCTTATACTCCACATATGAGTGAAATCATTTCATACTTGTCTTTTTCGGCTTGGCTTATTTCACTGAGCATAATACCCTCTAGCTCCATCCATGTTGTTGCAAATGGTAGGATTTGTTTTCTTCTTATGGCTGAATAATATTCCATTGTGTATATGTACCACATCTTCTTTATCCATTCATCTACTGATGGACACTTAGGTTGCTTCCATTTCTTGGCTATTGTAAATAGTGCTGCAATAAACATAGGGGTGCATCTGTCCTTTTCAAATTGGGCTGCTGCATTCTTAGGGTAAATTCCTAGGAGTGGAATTCCTGGGTCAAATGGTATTTCTATTTTGAGTTTTTTGAGGAACCTCCATACTGCTTTCCACAATGGTTGAACTAATTTGCAGTCCCACCAGCAGTGTAGGAGGGTTCCCTTTTCTCCACATCCTAGCCAACATTTGTTGTTGTTTGTGTTTTGGATGTTGGCCATCCTCACTGGTGTGAGGTGATATCTCATTGTGGTTTTAATCTGCATTTCTCTGATGATTAGCGATGTGGAGCATCTTTTCATGTGCCTGTTGGCCATCTGAATTTCTTCTTTGGAGAAGTGTCTATTCATGTCCTCTGCCCATTTCTTAATTGGATTATTTGCTTTCTGTTTGTTAAGGTGCATGAGTTCTTTATATATTTTGGATGTCAACCCTTTATCAGATACGTTTTTTATGAATATAGTCTCCCATACTGTAGGATGTCTTTTTGTTCTACTGATGGTGTCCTTTGCTGTACAGAAGCTTTTCAGCTTGATATAGTCCCACTTGTTCATTTTTGCTTTTGTTTCCCTTGCCCGGGGAGATATGTTCATGAAGAAGTGCTCATGTTTATGTCCAAGAGATTTTTGCCTATGTTTTTTTCTAAGAGTTTTATGGTTTCATGACTTACATTCAGGTCTTTGATCCACCTTGAGTTTACCTTTGTGTATGGGGCTAGACAGTAGTCCAGTTTCATTCTCTTACATGTAGCTGTCCAGTTTTTCCAACACCAGCTGCTGAAGAGGCTGTCATCTCCCCATTGTATATCCAAGGCTCCTTTATCAAATATTAATTGACTGTATATGTTTGGGTTAATGTTTGGATTTTCTATTCTGTTCCACTGGTCTGTGGGTCTGTTTTTGTGCCAATACCAAATTGTCTTGATTACTGTGGCTTTGTAGTAGAGCTTGAAGTCAGGGAGTGTAATTCCCCCTGTTTTATTCCTCCTTCTCAGGATTGCTTTGGCTATTCGGGGTCTTTTGTGGTTCCATATGAATTTTAGAATTATTTGTTCCAGTTCATTGAAGAAAGCTGTTGGTAGTTTGATAGGGATTGCATTGAATCTGTAGATTGCTTTAGGTAGTATAGCCATTTTGACAATATTTATTCTTCCTAGCCAAGAGCATGGGATGCATTTCCATTTGTTAGTGTCCTCTTTAATTTCTCTTAGGAGTGTCTTGTAGTTTTCAGAGTACAGGTCTTTCACTTCCTTCGTTAGGTTTATTCCTAGGTATTTTATTCTTTTTGATGCAATTGTGAATGGAATTGTTTTTCTGATTTCTCTTTCTGTTAGTTCATCATTAGTGTATAGGAAAGCAACAGATTTCTGTGTGTTAATTTTGTATCCTGCAACTTTGCTGAATTCAGATATTAGTTCTAGTAGTTTTGGAATGGAGTCTTTAGGGTTTTTTATGTACAGTATCATGTCATCTGCAAATAGTGACAATTTGACTTCTTCTTTACCAATCTGGATGCCTTGTATGTCTTTGTTTTGTCTGATTGCTGTGGCTAGGACCTCCAGTACTATGTTGAATAACAGTGGAGAGAGTGGGCATCCCTGTCTTGTTCCCGATCTTAGATGAAAAGCTTTCAGCGTCTCGCCGTTAAGTATGATGTTAGCTGTGGGTTTGTCATATATAGCCTTTATGATGTTGAGGTACTTGCCGTCTATACCCATTTTGTTGAGAGTTTTAATCAGGAATGGATGCTGAATTTTGTCAAATGCTTTTTCAGCATCTATGGAGATGATCATGTGGTTTTTGTTCTTCTTTTGTTGATGTGGTGGATGATGTTGATGGATTTTCGAATGTTGTACCATCCTTGCATCCCTGGGATGAATCCCAATTGATCATGGTGCATGATCCTCTTGATGTATTTTTGAATTCGATTTGCTAATATTTTGTTGAGTATTTTTGCATCTACGTTCATCAGGGATATTGGTCTGTAATTTTCTTTTTTGGTGAGGTCTTTGCCCGGTTTTGGTATTAGAGTGATGCTGGCTTCATAGAATGAGTTTGGAAGTATTCCCTCCTCTTCTATTTTTTGGAAAACTTTAAGGAGAATGGGTGTTATTTCTTCTCTATATGTCTGGTAGAATTCAGAGGTGAATCCATCAGGCCCAGGGGTTTTGTTCTTGGGTAGTTTTTTGATTACCAATTCGATTTCGTCACTGGTGATTGGTCTGTTTAGTTTTCTGTTTCTTGCTTGGTCAGTCTTGGAAGGTTGTATTTTTCTAAGAAGTTGTCCATTTCTTCTATGTTTTCCAGCTTGTTAGCATATAGATTCTCATAATATTCTCTTATGATTCTTTGTATTTCTGTGGGGTCCGTCGTGATTTTTCCTTTCTCATTTCTGATTGTGTTTATGTGTGTAGATTCTCTTTTTCTCTTAATGAGTCTGGCTAGGGGTTTATCTATTTTGTTTATTTTTTCAAAGAACCAGCTCTTGGTTTTATTGATTTTTTCTATTGTTTTATTCTTCTCAATTTTATTTATTTCTTCTCTAATCTTTATTATGTCCCTCCTTCTGGTGACTTTGGGCCTCATTTGTTCTTCTTTTTCCAATTTCAGTAATTGTGTCTTTAGACTATTCATTTGGGAATGTTCTTCCTTCTTTAAATAGGCCTGGATTGCAATATACTTTCCTCTTAGAACTGCCTTTGCTGCGTCCCACAGAAGTTGTGGCTTTGTGTTGTTGTTGTCATTAGTCTCCATATATTCTTTGATTTCTGTTTTGATTTGGTCGTTAACCCATTGATTAATTAGGAGAGTGTTGTTAAGTCTCCATGTATTTGTGAGCCTTTTTGATTTCTTTCTAAAATTTATTTCTAGTTTTATACCTTGGTGATCTGAGAAGTTGGTTGGTAGGATTTCAATATTTTTGAAATTACTGAGGTTCTTTTTGTGGCCTAGTATGTGGTCTATTCTGGAAAATGTTCCATGTGCACTTGAGAAGAATGTGTATCCTGTTGCTTTTGGGTGTAGAGTTCTGTAGATGTCTGTTAGGTCCATCTGTTCTACTGTGTTGTTCAGTGCCTCTGTGTCTTTACTTATTTTCTGTCTGGTTGATCTGTCCTCTGGAGTGAGTGGTGTGTTGAAGTCTCCTAAGATAAATGCATTGCTGTCTGTTTCCTCCTTTAATTCTGTTAGTATTTGTCTCACATATGCTGGCGCTCCTGTGTTGGGTGCATATATATTTATAATGGTTATATCTTCTTGTTGGACTGACCCCTTTATCATTATGTAATGTCCTTCTTTATCTTTTGCTACTTTCTTCGTTTTGAAGTCTATTTTGTCTGATACAAGTACTGCAACACCTGCTTTTTTCTCTTTGTTGTTTGCATGAAATATCTTTTTCCATCCCTTCACTTTTAGTCTGTGTATATCTTTGGATTTGAGGTGAGTTTCTTGTAGGCAGCATATAGATGGGTCTTGCTTTTTTATCCATTCTGTTACTCTGTGTCTTTTGATTGGTGCATTCAGTCCATTTACATTTAGGGTGATTATTGATAGGTATGTACTTATTGCCATTGCTGGCTTTAGATTCGTGGTTACCAAGGGTTCAAGGGTTGCTTCTTTACTATCTAACAATCTAACTTAACTTTCTTGTTAAGTTATTGTAAACACAGTCTGATGTTTCTTTCTTTCTCTCCCTTCTTATTCCTCCTCCTCCATTCTTTCTATAATAGGTGTTTTATTCTTTGCCTTTAGTTAGTATTTGGATGGTCTGCTTTCTTTGCTATGATTTTATTTTCTCTGGTGACATCTTTTTAGCCTTAGGTGTGCTTCCATCTAGAGCAGTCCATTTAAGATATCCTGTAGTGGTGGTTTATGAGAGGCAAACTCTCTCAACTTTCGTTTGTCTGGAAATTGTTTAATCCCTCCATCATATTTAAATGATAATCGTGTTGGATACACTATTCTTGGTTCGAGGCCCTTCTGTTTCATAACGTTAAATATATCATGCCATTCTCTTCTGGCCTGTAAGGTTTCTGTTGAGAAGTCTGATGATAGTCTGATGGGTTTTCCTTTGTAGGTGATCTTTTTTCTCTCTCTAGCTGCCTTTAATACCCTGTCTTTATCTTTGATCTTTGCCATCTTAATTATTATGTGTCTTGGTGTTGTCTTCCTTGGGTCCCTTGTGTTGGGAGATCTATGAGCTTCGGTGGACTGCGAGACTACTTCCTTCCCCAGCGAGGGAAAGTTTTCAGCAATTATTTCTTCAAAGACACTTTCTATCCCTTTTTCTCTCTCTTCTTCCTCTGGTACTCCTATAATGCGAATATTGTTCCGTTTTGATTGGTCACACAGTTCTCTTAATATTCTTTCATTCCTAGAAATCCTTTTATCTCTCTCTGCCTCAGCTGCTCTGTACTCCTGTTCTCTGTTTTCTATTCCATTAACAGTCTCTAGCATCTCATCCATTCTGCTGTTAAGCCCGTCGATCGCTTGTCTGATTTCTGTATTGTCTTTCCTCAGTTCCTCACTTCCTCCCTCAGCTCTTGCACATTTCTCTGTAGGTCCATCAGCATGGTTATGACTTTTATTCTGAATTCTTTTTCAGGGAGGCTGTGCATTTCCATCCCTTCAGACTCCCTCTCTGGGGTTGTCTGGTTGATTTTGGTCTGAACCATATTCCTCTGTCTTTTCATGGCTGTATAATTGGTCACTGATAGTTGCCACGTATGTCAGCTGGGCTCTTTAAGACTTTAAAAAGAGAAGAAAAAAAGAGAAAAAAAGAAAAAAAGAAAGAAAGAAAGAAAGAAAAAAAGAAAAAAAGAAAAGAAAAAGAAAAACAAAACAAAACAAAAAAAACAAAAAAAAATGCCCACCGACGTAGATTCTGTGGGAATGCTCTAGGTGGCGCTATTGCCCCACTATTCCACAGCTGTGACTGTGCCGCTCCGCAGGGCCCTTTATCGCTCTGGCAGGGGTGGGAACGAGTAGGAGGCTGTTGATCTCAGTGAGAAGTGTTAAGTATGGCTACGCTTCCTTAGTCGCCAGCTAAGGCGTCTGAAACTCCCCAGGACTCCCAGCCTGCTGGGCTGAGTGTGCTGGGGCGATCCGACTCCTCCGCTGGGCTCCTGTCTCTTTAAGACCGCTGAAGAAAGCACGCACTTTTTTTTTTTCCAGGAGCCGGCTGCAAGCACCCTGGCGCGTTCCCCGCTCAGATCCTGCCGCTCTGTCTCTCCAATCTCTGCTGCACTGCGCAATGTGGGTCAGCGCTCCCCACGTGGGTCACCGGGGCTGGCTACTTCGCGCGGTGTACTTCCACTCCCTCCCGGCTCTGAATCCTCTCCTCCCGCCGGTGCGCTGGGGTGGGGGAGGGCTCGGGTCCCTCCGGGTCGCGGCTCCGTTTCTTACCCGCCTCTTGCGGTGCTGAGTCCTCTCGGGTGTAGCTGCACGCTGTGCGCTTTCCTGTGTATTCTCGTCTCTCTTTTAGGAATAGATGTATTTTCTGTGTTTTCGTAGATAAATATAGTGTTGGGAGGAGATTTCTGCCACCCTGCTCACACCGCCATCTTCCCGGAAGTACAACACAGTCTTATGATACAAACCAGCTCAAGACTGTGTTGCTCTGTTTGACACGAAGTTGGGACCTGAGCCCCCCTCACTTTCCCCACGCTTAGCCCCCTATGACAGTCCTCAAAGTGCCAAGGTAGGAAGTTCTGCAGAATGCAGAGGGCGAATAGCTGATTCATAATATAGCTCTATAAAGTACAAAAACATTTACATTACTTAGGATTCAGATTGGCCCCTACCCTCTACAGGAGGTGCCCTGCCCGTGGCGAGATGACGTGCTTACGTGTCCGTTGGCAATGTCCAGCAGGTCACGCAGCCGGCAGCCCCGGTGGTGCCTTCGCTCGTAGCAGATGCTGTCTTCCAGGATTACGTAGTCAGTGCCAAAGGACCTCAGGAGGGCATGCACGTCCTCTGGAGACCTCTTTGCATATATCTGATAAACCTTCAAGATGAGAAAAGTGGAATAGGCAAAATACCCTCAGCTGCCAGAAGTTAACTGAAGAACCTCTAATGATATAACCTCCCACCAGGGATGAATCAAAGACCAAGACACCCAGCTTGCCTACCTCTTCCCATGCAGGCCACTCACTAATCTATAGTCCTGGGGCATGTGTCAGGAATTCCTAAAAGAATATTGTAATTACTTAGCTTTGGGAAGAGGGAGAGTGAGTCGTGCTTAGTACATTTGGATTCAGACACCAAATATATTTGGATTTAGAATGTATTATTTCATGTTATGAATATATTAATCAGTAGGTGCCAGTTCTAAGAATGCTTCACCATGGTTAAGAAACATAGGTGAGTAAATAAGCACAGCTGGTTATCTTTAAAAAGGGGACCTTTAGATGAAAAGGGTCTATTGCAGTGACGGTAGTTTGGGGCACATATACTTGTAAGGAGATCCAGCCTCTGACAATAGCAGTTGGGGGAAAAAAAACCCATAGGGTCCCTGGCAGTTGTTGTTTGACCAGAGGGAGACCCTATACTTATCTCCCTCATCCTTCCTGGAAGAAGAGCAGCTTGTAGCTCCCAGCAGCAGTTCAATGGGAGGCACCACTTTCCCACTCACCACCAGCATCATACACCTTAAATGAATACACCCAGATGGTGAGCATTCTATATTCTGGGACTTGGCACTGGGGAAAGGTTGTGTGTGTTGGGGAGGGGGTGGTAGCTACAGGAGGCTAATGGAGAGGTACTGCTAACTTTGTTGCCCACTGATTACTACTAATACATTTCTGACTTAAGAGATCGGGTTCTGAGAGGCTATTCAGTGGATCTGTACAGGTGGGTGAAATTAGGGAGGTTATCTGCTTCTCCTGCTCAAACTGTGAGGTCACCCCATCTATCATCCAGCACCAGGCCTCAGACTGAAAGCACTCCAAGAATCTGAAGGCCATGACTGAGGGCACTAGGGCCGTCAGGATGTCAGCTTTAAGGACATCAAGCGCAGTACCTAGAGCTTGGATCTTGGCGAGGGAGGAAGCACAGAGCTCCCTCTGCGTTTGATGTCCATCCTGCATCTCCTGAGCCTAAGCAATAGAGACCATCTCCTGGCTGAACTCTGGGTCTGGTGATCCAGGTACCAGCCCTCATTCCTCTGGCTAACTTTGGGCTATATGGAATACTTGTGCCAACTCAAAATTTCCTGTTTTAGCAGAAATCTAAGTTCAGATGATTCTAGTAAGAAACAGGGGATTTAGTAAAAATCATTTGCTTTTAGGTTAGTTAACTCTTACCCCAAAACAATATCTTCAACAATTTTTCAGCTACCAAGATGAAGTGACTGATATCAAACACTGAAAAGGTTGACACCACTGTTGGTGAGGACTCAGGGAAACAGGTGCCTTTTTGCATGGTTGACTGGAATGTAAACTGCTATGACCTGCACAGGGGGAGAACTGGTGATATCTATCTATCTCAATTACAAATGCCCACCACCTTTTGACACCCAACGATTCCACCTCTAAGAGCCTGATGTACAGATATTGTATACTTGTACCTGTGCAGTGATGTACATACAAGTTTATTCTGTGGAACACAGTTCATATCACTGCAGAGGGCAGGGAAACAACCTAAATGGTTAAATAAAATAGGCTATGTCCACATTACAAATATTATACAGCTTTAAATATAATAAGGAATGGAATGATCTCCAAAATATTTTAAGTGCCAGAAAAAGCAAGATTTAGCATGCTACTTCTATAATAAAGGAGTAAATGATTAATATGTGCACATACATATATTTGTATATGCATAACATGTCTGTAGAAAGGTTGGCAAGAAACTGGTAACATTATCTGCCTCCTGGGAGGGGAGCCAGTAGCTGGAAGGGTGGAATGGAGACTTTTCACTATGTTCCCTTTTGTATGTTCTGAACTTTGAACTATGTGGCTGAATTACCTATCAAAACACACACACACATGAAATGGTCCATAAAAAATGGGACCAATATGGCTCTATTCCATCTCCTTCCTTCTCCAGTTCAAAAGTTTGATGGTTTTGTCCTCAAATGCTCTTCTCTGTACATCTCAAGGTGTTTTTCTTCTCAGTTACTCTTCTAACCAAGAGAAACGTATGGCCTAAGCAGAATGCCTTTCCATGGATATGGGGACAGCCAAAGTCTAGAATAGAATGCAAGTCCTGTGTGCTTAAGTTCTAATTTCCCCTCAACCTACAGCAGCATTAAGCCCCAGCTTTTTCAAACACGAATAAGTCCACTGCTGGTCCACAAATAGCAAGGAAAGGCACAGATGGGCCCTCACCGCTTTGGTTCGCTCTCTCAGGCTGTTGTCTTCGTAGTGTGGGTGGTTGGTTAAGGTCCTTCCTGTGCACAGCTTAACTCCAGCCAGCAACTGCATGCTTCCAGCAAACACAGCCTTTCTTGGAGTGTTAGAGCTAAAAGATTTTAGAGTCTGAATCAATCCCACTGCTAAAATTTCCTCAAAGACAATGAAGACAATATCACATTCTCAGGATCACCTAGCTATGTTAGGAAGGGCTAGGAGTCTTGGGGGGAAAACACAGGAGGCTACTTGAGATTTTGATTTGCACTTAAACTATTTTATGAAACTTTTTGTTATCTTTTTTTGACAATAGTTTGGAAACTTCAAATTTACTGTTTTGATAGGTTCAGTCTTATAATCAATTGTCTTAGGATGTGAGTATCTCCTAAGTCTTCTGGCTAAAACCCATAATCCTCTCCTGCTTTTGTTTGACAGGGGCAGATTCTAACAAAAAAGAACTTAGACGTTTGCTACTGCTTTTTGTATTAAACTTAACTGAAGGACTGCCTATGAGTAAACAACAAATTATAAAGCCAGAAACTGCAGCTAATCATAAGTCAGTTTCAAGGGTTTTTGTTTAAAACAAGAAAAAAGATCACTGATATTATTATAAATCACTTTTTGGAAAAAAATTAGTAAAAGCAAAAGAACACAGAAGGAAGATCCTAAAATAGCAAATATGCTATTATTCAATATGGGGATTTACAACATTTCTGATGTGGAAACACAAGTACTTTGTATATTCCTTTCCCTTAGTGCTGATTCTTTAAAACTCTATGCATCTTAAGGAATACAGGGCACTGTAATGTAAATCATGATCTCACTCTCCAATCACTACTAAGCTATGATTCTCTGCCTCCCCCTGGGGTGTGAGGGACAATGGTGGGGAATCCGGGGTAGACTCCCTGGTTACAGTGAAAGCATCCCTCCTCCCCCCAACTCCCCAACCCCAGCCCTCCAGAGTGAAAGAATCTCAGTAATTGATTTACTTCCCTTCCATTTTTTGGAAACCTGGAAGTCACTTGCAAATTGGAAGTGTCATTTAACTGTGAAGAGTATGAATCCTTCTCGGTGCGTGCGGAATTTCCCAGAGGCCCACTGGGTTACTGCAAGATACCTTTATCCTTCTTGTGTTAAGAAAGACGAGTCTATGGCTACTAGGGTGAGTTAAAATGATGGAAACGGTTTCAAGGAGCAATCTAATAGAAATCATCAAAACTCAACATACTCTGCAGAAAAAGCTAGGGCGGGCAGTTCTCCTCAATGTTTTTGGAGATCAGGGCATGATACTTGCCCTGGTGCTAAAGTTTCAAAGAGAAGCCCCATTATATTTGTAAATCCCAAGGGGCTGTTCTCTTTATTCCAATTTAATGCTAAGACTACAGCATGGATGCCATTCAACAAAGGCCACAGGATGTCTATGAGCAAGACATACTAAAGTTCTAGTGGTAACATTTACAAATAATAACTTACTTTTGCAAAATTCAAGATTTTCTAACGATGACACTCTCATTCATATTAGCTTTCTTAAGAGATAAAAAAAAAAAGTGGACGGAATTACTATGAGCACACAGGGAATGACATGTAAATCTGCATCCTCTCTACTCAGAGCCCAGAATGTGGATTACAAAAGAAAAGAGTTTTAAGTGGGCTTGGCTGTGCTTGATAAATTGTCATCATTCTGTTGGCCAGATCCAGGAACACAAGAACTGGTTTGTAAAGTCTGACTGCCGAAAGAGTGCCAAACTGGTCTTTCTAAGCAAATGGCAAATCCAGCAGCTGAGCTGATCTGACACTTTCCATTCAAGTCTGAAGACTGTCTTAGCCTCTCTGTTTTGAATGTATTACAGGTATGAGCACCAGGAGATGCACAGAGCTATTTCTAGTATATATATGATAACTGCAGCAGAGAAGAGATGACTGACCTGTTACCTATTCATGGTTAACAACCAGGGTTTCATCCTCCTTCCTGGACTATCATCCTAATATTTGAGTGAATCACACAGTTCACAAAGATTTAAAATATCAAAAGTCCTGAAATGCTTGCTAGGCAGTTATGAAGTTATTCTTTATCTAGTCAAAAAATATTCTGAGGTCTTGGCAAACATCATGATAATCTATCTTCAAGAAGCTTACTAGCTAATGGAGCCAGACTCAGCTCCATTATCAGCAAATACTTAAAAATAAACCAGTAATTAGTCTATCTCATATTTACTAATGCTTTCTGTGGGCCTATAGCTATGTGTATTCTACAGAAAATGAAGCGTACCAGACATGGTACACACATGGTAAGGCTGCCTCTGTGCTCAGTATGCTCTAAGGGCACTTGAGGGGCTCCCTACCCACAGGGGGTGCAGTCCCCAAGGCGGCAGCAGCCATCACCAGGCAGAGTACGGTGATATGTGACATGATTGCTTAGAGTGCTGCGGAAAAAATGAAATACACCTCATTCAATTGTGATGTGTTTTAATGTTGGGCCTTATTAGTAAAGAGTAAGGAAGTTCAAAAGAAATAATCTGTTTCAACTGCTAGTATAACAATCCCAATTGTTAAACAGTTTTCACTAAGGTCCTTGGTTTTATTTTAAAGGAGCAAAAATCAAGTACCCTAATGCCTCTAAAATGGGTTGGAAATAATACTTCTTTGAAAACTACTGACTTCCAAGAAGAGTAGAGATGATGTTTGTTTATTTTGTCTGACTTGGTTTTACACGATAGCCCCATGGTAAATTTTGGAAATTTCATTGCTACTTTAAATATTTTTTACTCACAGAGCAAATACAAAAGTAAAACAAACAAGCAAAGAGGAACAAAATGAAAGCCAATCGCATATTTGTTAAACTTTAAAAATCTAGATTCACTGCAATTTATATTTCCTGTGGCAAACTTAGCAGGCAAAGGGAGAAAGGATTCTTTGTCCTTAAAATATGCAGAACAGCAGATATAATGCTGGGTACTCTTCCTTCACAGATACTTTTGCTGATATAGTCTGTGGTCTGTGTCTAAAACAGCTAGAGAGCTTTTAACCATTGAATGACACTTCTCGATTATAGAAAAACAAAGCAATTTTTACCAATGTTTGAACAAATGATGTATAAAATGAAAGGATAATTTGTTTTTATAGCTCTCTGCCAAGCTCCATAGCAGGCTGCCCAACCTGCAAACAATTTATTCTTTAAGAAATGTCACTAAATAATGACAAGGACTCAGGTTAAACGGATTTACATTATATAATTTAAATGTCATTCCAGGAAGACCTGGTAGCATTTTGAACAAATAATTTGATTTATTTTTGAATCTCTAGGCTTCAACAAGTTAATTACTGTTGAACTAATGAGTAAACTGAGCATTAAAATATGTGTGAACACTTGCTTTATCTGCACTTCAAAAATTTACAGAATTATTCAAATACTTCAAATTATTAGATATAAAAGAAGCTATAGGCATTTAAGGTTTGAAGTTATCCTACATCATATTTAAAATATACAGTACTTCTTTCTGCTTTAATAAAATGCAAAGGAAATTTGGTCCATTTTCTGAGTCCCACTGAGAAAATATTACACATGCAGGTTTTGTCACTGAAAGAGCCTCTTTCTAGTCTTCTAAAGCCAAATACTTAAAATGTCACACCTGAAAATATTTACATCTACAGGTCTATCTTAATTGCACAATGTCAAAGAAAAATTTCAGGAACGAAAAATGAAACACTCTAAGGACAAAAAGGAACAAGGTAAGAACCACAAACCGCTGTGACATATGGCCTTGCTGAAGTCCATGTGCTTTCTAATCACACAGAAAACCTGTAAAAGCACCACCTGAGTTTTGCTGAAAAAGATACCAGAAAGTAAAGAAAAAAACCAGTTTTTAATCTTTGTATTCTGGAAACATTATCAGCAAAAAGGGGTTAATAGTAACATATGCATTTAAATCCAATGGAAAATAAGACATACAGCACTTCAGTATAATGTGGAAGGCAGGCAACCAGGTGAAAACACACGGGCCAAGGGCTGTGGAAGGTATTGCCTAGTTCTCATAGGGAAGACTGGGAGCCTGATTGCAACAAAATGTCCTTGCTGCTTAATGAGACTTTAATCCAAAAGAATCTTGGTTTTATACTTAAATTACTAAATTTAAAGTGATTTAAAGACTCCAAAGACTAAAGACAGGAAACTAAAGATAGGACAGCATAGAACATTTTCTATTACTAAAAAATTAGAACTATAAAAAACTTCAACTAAAATAAAAAAGCTTAAAAGTGGTGTCAACAATAAGAATAATGAAGAGAAGAATGAAGATAATAGTGCTGAGATGAGGTCCAACATTTACCTAATGAAGAGGCAGTTAAAATGGATTGCCACCCCATGGGAAAGGAAGTATAGCCCAGAGAAGACAAGTAGTGACTCTACAGCCTCTTACTACGCTGATGGACAGTGACTGTAATGGGGTATGTGGTGGCGACTTGATAATGGGGAAGAATATAGTAACCACAATGTTGCTCATGTGAAACCTGAGCACAAGACTGTATATCAATGATACTTTAATAAAAAAAAATGGATTGTCACCCAATGGTTACATGTTTAATGCAGTGTCCTACATATATACCTAGTTGGTGCTCAATAAATATCTGTTAAATTGTATTAGTAAGTATACATCTTCAGGGATGAAATAACTTTATGTATTAAAGCTTCAAATGTTTTCACAGAAATCTAATTCCCTTTGGTATGATCGTTTCATATTAATAAGTATTATCCTAAAATAATGCCCTGAGGCTATCTGTTTAGGCAAAAAAAAGGTCACAATGGAGCCCCTCAAGAAGAAAATAACTAATTCCTGCTGAGGTGATGGAATCGTTCAATGTACCCTCCATGTAGAGAAGCCCTCGGTGAGTACTTGGAAAGACCTGCTTTCCAAATGGAAGCTCAGTGTCCCTGGAGCACATCAGTGATGCTTAAAGCAGGTGTGGGGTTTGCCCCAGCATCAAGTACATGAAGCAGAGCCAGGAGATGGTGGGGAGGCATTTTCTCACATGTTACATTTACTTGCCCTGTGCCAAAATGGAGGGTCACCTGAGGTGTCCCCTGGAGTTTCTGCAGGTCACTGTCTTACCCTGACTCACCCCAGAGGGTGCCATCTTGTAGTGGAAGCTGCATCCCTGCCCAAATAAATGCTCTCATGACTGCCTTGACAAAGGACAGACGTGAGAGTTTCCATTTTGGCTGAGAACAGAAACAGACAGGGTGGAGAGAAGGAAGCGTCTCTCACTGACAGGGTTACCTGCCCCCCGGCGACCCGCTGTGGTCTGCGGGCCTTCTGACAACTTCCAACAGGCTTTCACATATACTCCATGTATCCTTAGACCACACAGCCTTTTCTCCAGCACAGTTCAAGCCTCCTCATATCACAGCACTGTTACTAGTCAAAGTAGTAAAGTGAAAGTGGAAGGTCATTTTATCTTTCAAAAACAAGAAATCAGGACAGGCTAAAAGAATATCAAGTACATTCACATGTGTTTGAATTGAAGGCTACAGCCCACAGCTCATTTAAATGTTGATTTAAACAAATATATTTTGTGTCTAAATAGACCCTGTTTTGGCATACATTCATCATCACTTAAGCTTATTTCACAAAACATGCCTAGCAGCTATTTTTGCAAAAACAATAATTTAGATTTGAGGATCTTAAAACAGGCACGATAAGATGGAAGCAACTTTTTGGAACAATACAAATCCTTCAGTTGCTGAGAATTTTTTTTAAGAGTAAAGAGATAGGAATTATTTAGTAAGATAATGTCAGGAACAAAGACCACTTTCCTCAATGAGAAATAATAGACTAACAGGCTGTGTTCTTTATTCCTGGAATAATCTCTCATCCACAATTTTTCAGAACCAGAAATGTTACTTTAAATAATTTTCTGTGAGGAAAAGTATGAAAATAAAAGGCATTAAGATAAGTACAGTCAGTTTGATATAGCCAAAGACAACCTGGAGCTCTGCTAGAATACATTTTTAATGACACTCTAATTAATTCCTAAAAGACTGGGGAGTGGGAGGTGGGGTGTTTACAATGTTAATCCAGGTGGATCCTGAAGATCACCATCTTCAGGATTCTACCAGAGAGCAACTGCTCTACAACACTGCTATCAATGATGCAATTTTAAAAACAGAAAATATCAGTCTCACCTTCAGATGCACATGTCATAAATTTCCAGTTGACTATATTTAATGTAAAAGTAATTAGCTTTTCTTTATATGAATAACTCTTTTCTTATATACAATACTGAAGAAATTATTCACTCTATAATTGTCTGCCGTGATTTAAAGTTAAATAAATAAATAAAGACAAAGCACTGCTTAGTATTCTCAGCACTGGAGATATATGAAAAATTACACTCATTGCATCTAGTCAAACCCAGTCCGACATTGGGACCAAAGCCACATATATATTTTAGACATAAATCCATGTATTGCACTCAAGAGACCTAAGCTATCAAACATTTACCATCTCTTAATACGCAAGCAGTGCTAAGCTGTACTGGTTAGTAAACATTAGTCATGAGCAAGTGCCAATACAGCTACTAAAATTCTAAGTGATGAAGACAATACAGCCGATGCTTTTAAGAATATGTCATGCAAGATTTGCAATATCTACTTAAATGTGAATAATTACACTGCTGCTTTTTGGTTATAAAGTAGAGAAATACAGTATTATAGGGCAAGGGAATGCTGTTCAGTGTAGAAAAGTTTAGTTTTGCTACTGGGAGGCATTAACAAAGCTTTGAAACACATGAATTTCATTCTGATGAATGCTGAAGCAAAGCAACAAAGTGCAGACAAAAATAACCAATATAATGCTAAAGCACTGTAGTGTTCACGAGAGGAAAAGCTCTAGTTTTCATATTTTAAATTTTCTCTAGGCCTAGGCTTGGGCAATCTGATTGTTAAAATGAAATCTCCACTGAGCTAGTTAAGTATGACTCTAACAACTGCAGTTTACAGTATAACTTTTCAACGATTAACAAGAAAAGAATACTCATGTATGTGTCAACATGAAAGAAATGATAAAGATAAAATTGGCAGAGGACATAAAACTTGATTTCCTTTGCTGTCAGTGTTTTGAAATGCATCCTCCAATTCTGTTTCCCTCTCCATGGGTATTTTCCTTTCTTCATGTGATTGTGTTGGAATATTTCTTGCATGGCAAGAAACTATTTCCAAATACAGAGTTTTAAAGAAAAACTATCTGAGATGAATGCACTGCACAATTAGATTCAGAAAAAAACAAAACAAAGAAACAGAAAAAAACAAATGAAGTCTATAGTGACTCTTAAAAGGCACTTTAAATTTTATTTAAAAAATCCTCTTACTTAATCCAGTTCATCAGCTCCACTGTATCTGGATCATAGAATTCTCTCAATTCGGAGAGTTCATCCATCATTCCTGGCCAGAACTGAAACAAAAACAAAACCAAAACAAAATCCACCCCACACCCACAACTATCACTAAGATTAAAATGGAAAAGGAGAAACTGCATATAACTTGTGAATTAAATAAATGTGGTGACTGTATTAGAGCTATTTCTCCTTTGCAGTCAACCCTCCTAGTATTAGTGAGGTAAAGTCTGAGAAAAGTTTCTAAAATTATTTTGAGCCAAAGCTAATTAAGACTAGAGATGCTGTCAACTTTTAAAAATGAGCTTTTATATTACTCTAATAAAAATGCTGTTGTATGTGGTGTTAATACACAGTAAAACATTAGTTTAGATATGACAAGAATAGCAACCACGAGAAAGTTCACAGTATATTAGAAAAATGTAACTAACATCATGTAATCTACACTTAAATGTAGAAGACAGCACCATTTTACAGCTGCAAAAATGTTTTAGAATATAGGACCTCGTTTTATACTCACAATTACCTGGGGAGAAAGATGATGCAGAAGGCATCATCGATTTCACTTATCTGTTTTCCATTTTACTAGTATTGAGACCTTGGCTCAGAAAGATAACTTGACTTTGGCAGGTCACCAAGTGGCAGAGCCACAGTTTGAAACCCGATTCCAACTCCAGCTCCCTTTTCACGGGATAATATTGTGATTACAGTTTTAGAAATATAGTTTCAGAAATTTAGATTTCTATAGTAATCTGGGCAATATAGTAATTGTCTAGAAATCTGGACATATATATTAATATAATTAAAGGTACAAGGGGAGAGAATAATTTTTGAAAGTAGGACTCTCCAGGAAAATTTGGTACATTTGAATATTATATTTATGCTATTGGTGACTCCTACGCAACTTGAGTTACTGAAGATTATGCAGATAAAATATAAAAATTATAGTTGAGTCCATTGCTTTTCTAATAAAACTTGTCAATTTAACTCAACATTAAATGTTAATTGTTTTATCAAATGACAATTGGCTAAAAAGATTTGATCATCTATATACATCCTAAGGTAAACTGTGGAATTCACTTCATACATTGGAATAGAAGGCCAGTGACAATGTATCTATGCTTTATTACTGTTGAAAATACAGTAATTTTATTTAAAACCACTAAGTAGAAACAAAGTGGCACCTGACTGGTCTATGTTTTAGTTCTACCACTTTCTTTGGCTATTTTTTCTGCTCATTCACATCTTGTGTTCTGGGTGGGTGAATCAGGAAAACAGCTAGTGATGGAAGATAGGTGTTAGCACTACTGGTTCTAGGTTTTAGAAGAGATGTAATAAAAACTACTGATTGGTACCTTTGTAATATTTCAGTTACCCATTACCCCAATTAATTTTGATAAAAGAATACAAACTTTTAAATATGTTCTAATTCTTTTGGCAAAAATATTTTGAAATATATGAATTCAATGGATATTAGATATTTTTCTAGTTTGAAAGTTGCTGTTGTTAGTTCTGAAAATGTTAAAATCTAATAACAGTCTTGTAGTAAAC
Source organism: Smutsia gigantea (assembly GCA_032199065.1). Classification (NCBI taxonomy): domain Eukaryota; kingdom Metazoa; phylum Chordata; class Mammalia; order Pholidota; family Manidae; genus Smutsia; species Smutsia gigantea. Next base: position 53,189 of record JAVSCE010009380.1, on the reverse strand, counting down.
TCCTTAAACAATAGAAAATAAGTGCTGAATTAACTAAACTCTGTTTCTAAATGATTAGTAATTTACATGCGATTTCAGCAACCTAAGTCAATCAACATAAGGGTAATAATTTTATTAAACCCTTCATTTTAGAGTAGATACTCTACTTAGAATTAATATATGCTCTTCACTTTGAAACAGGATTAACTTAGAAAGATATATAGCAAAATTGGTATTATGAACAAGAAAATATGAAATCCTCATTACAAATGCTATGTAAAACTCAAATCAGGCTTTGAAATACAAGAGTTTATATTACTTACAGACCAATCTGTTCAAAAGTTGGAAAACAGTTTCAGGGTTGCTCCTAATATACATAACATCTTTATTTTCTTTATGAATTTATATTTTACAAGTTTTGAGAAAAGCTGAAATATCTGAACTATTTAATAAAAGGAAAGCTGGATACATTAGGATTTCTAAAGCCCAACACTGAGCGGATAGGCCAATGGTCTTTGGAATGATTCTTCAGTATTATTAGCTCTCTTACTCAGAAAATAGCTACAAAGATTTCCTAGAAATGGTGGCTTTTTCAGTGCTGTAACTGGTTCTTCAATAGCAATGGTTTTTAAGAGAAGTGTGGGAATGGATTTTGCCCCAGCTCCAGGGGGATGTTTTGAAATGTGTAGAGACATTCTGCCTGTCACAACTGGAGCGAGGTGCTGTTGGCATATAGTGAGTGGAAGACAGGGACAGATGCCACACACCCTACAATGCACAGGATGGCCCTTTATGACAAAGAATTACCTGTTTAGAATGTCAGGAGCGCTGCTGCTGAGAAGCCCTGTCGTAGGCAGGGGCTCCTCACTTGTGGTACATGAGCACCACCTGGAGGGCTGCTTAACACACAAGTTTCTGGACCCCACACCCACAGTTTCTGATACGTCAATAGGTCTGGAGTGGGACCCAAAAGTCTGTGTTTCTGACAAGTTCCCCGGTGATGCTGACACTACTTGTCTGGGGACCCCACTTTGAGAGCCAATGCTCTACAGTTTATTTCTTCTATACTGTCCTTCCTCAATTTTATCAAGAAGTCTTCAAATAGCTTTACAAAAAAAAATCAATAAAATTTCAGATAAATAGCTGAGACATAAAAGAAACTCAGCCTGCACACATGACACAGTGGAAAAAGACCGTTATAGGGTGAGTGACTCTTTAGTGGCGAGGGGAGAGTGATGATGAGCTGTGTCTTCTTCTGTGAGAAGGCTCTTTCATCCCTCAGAATCAATGTAGAAAGGTGAAGTCACCTCATTTATTATTAAACACATATTCTGTTTAATCCACAACTGTTGCTTTTCAGATGTTTTTAAGAAGTTTCATTTATTTACTTTAAAGCAATAGAATTCCCAGAGGCAGGGTGGTAGAAATAATCTATTTATACTTTCCAGTATCTAGAAATCAGGACTGTGCTCTGCCCATAATAGTGTTTTGATACAGAGGAACTTGACAGAACATGATTTTTTGAATATTTACAAAACAACAGTGATTAGCAAACCTTTTTTTTAGCCTAAAACCTTTGCTTCAAATAAAATCTTAAATGAAAATACAAATTTTTTATTATAAAAAATATTTTTAATATTTATATTTAAATTAATAAAAGTTATAAAGCAAATAGAACCAAAAGCTGATCCTCTCTGTGGGTGAGGTACCTCCTCTCTCCCATCTTAGCCATCATCTCAACTTGGGGGCTATATATAGACAGTACAGTTTCAAATCAATTTTTGCAACATAAAACAAAATTTGAAGAAAAAAAATCTAAACTTAAAAAAAATGTAAGGTTTTTTTAAAAAAGAGGGTGAAAGCTCAGGTGGATGACACATGCTGGGCTACCTGCCCAGGTAACAATTCAAGCCTCTGAATCTCAAAGATGTGATAAAGGAGACACAAGTAGCTGATCTTTCAATGATTCACTGTCTCTTATGGAGGATTCTCAGGACTGAAGCACAGTTAATGCTGTTTCAGAAATTAGTCAACGGAGAATATGAAGACTTTCATTATTTCCTATTGAAACTGAAGGATAGGCAACAAGCCTCATTTTAGACTGTATATATTTATATGTGCCCAGCCCTCTTACAAAGATGATTTTAATTATCTAATAAAATATGTAGGTTAAAGTAAAATGAGAGGCATTAAGATCTCTTACTCTAGATAAAACCTTTTCTACTTTATTCACCTCAAAATAGGTCTGAAAACATCTTTATGTTTAGAATTTGCATCAGCTGAATAGTAAATTAAAACCAAAATTAAGTAGCTTTTGCTAAAATGTTTTTACTTGTTAAATACTATTTGGGAAACAAACCAGTTTTCCTATCAATGCCACCTGACTTTATAAGAAGAGAAGGAAACATTTATGACCTCTGCAAACCACTCTATTTGCCAATAATATACAAAGCACAATGAGTCAAAGCAATTATTCTGCTAAATAGATTAATGACAAGAATGAGGAAAATCAGTCTTACCTTGTAGCATAGGTACAGCAGTATTAAAATTGGTACTGAATATCGCATTACATATACCTATATGAGAAAGACGTTATTTAGATTACAAATATTTTGAACACTTTTGCCTTACAATTTTGCTTTGTAAACACGCCTTTTTCATAAACAGAAAAATAACTTAATTGGAGTATGAGTCTCCAGTGTGCCAAGCAACATAAGGGTCAATGTAAAGATCCCAATCATTCATAAGATATTTATAGCCCTTCTACCATATTGCCACCTAGTGAATTTATAGGGCAAAAAAACTCAAAACTGAATTTATATGCTGTTAATTATGAGCATATCCTTATTAATACTTATTTAAGGATAATACATTATAATAATAATAGTGATAACTCTGGATAATGCGAGTATTGGTGATTTCTAATTTTTGTTTTTGTATTTTTCAGTATTTCCAAATTCTATATTAATCAATATTATCAAATTTAGAGTCTGGAAAAATAAATAATTAAAAAATTAAAATTATTTAAAAATAACTCCTCATAAAATCATAACTTATCAATTATCTATTTCTAGCTTCAAATTTTAGTATCCATTTTATCAGACTGATGTACAGGCCACTACTGAAAAAAAAAAGAATTGGTATAAAAGAAATACTAAGTTAAAAAATGAAATAGAAGAAGGGAGAGCACTGACTCTCTTTGGGTTATAAAGATGGATCAGCTTTAGAAGTAACTCCCATATTTCAGGGCTGCATAAGCCAAATGATGCAAACACACACATGTGTGATGTCCAGAGGTACTTCATTCTGGAAGAACAGAAACAGGCAAAGGTCAGCAAGTGCGCCTATGCAGAAACCAAGTCCCACAGCCATAAAGACAGCTACACTCTGTTTGTGATGGTAAAATCTTATTAAAACTATGTAGAAACCATCTGCCAAAGGGTTAGTTGTTAATCTCATTGCCTTCTTAGAACTATCATGTAAATAAAAATAGAGGAATGTTGATAATTAGGAAACACTGGTCATAAATAATATTTTGCACTGAAGACAGTAAACAAGGACATTTTTATGGGAATCATAATTATTAGTGGAGATAATTGTCAGTTTCCAAATTATATTGCTAAACTGTGTTAGGTACAGAACGGTAAAAAAAAAAAAAAATCAAAGAAATAAGACAAAAATACCTCATTGTACTCAATGCCAAAAATCCAAACAGAATGGTATGCATTAAGTTGTAGGCAGTTTCTGGTTTCAGGCTGATTGTGCACTTTCCCACTTTACTCATGGGTTGCTGATTTGAAGAATTACTGAATAAAATAGCACACATACATAATTTTAGTTCAATCTTTTCTAAAGAAGATACAAGAAATTTATGCCTCATATATTTAGAAATGTATTATTTTCCTAAGATAAAATGATTCAGCACTCATCAATTTTGAATTTGAGACTAAAAGTATCATAATATAAATGCACCAATAATTAGCATAACTAAAATTTAACAGATTTCATTTTAATTTAAGTAAAAATTTAAAGTGCTTCAATCCTTTAAATTATAAGGGAAAGAAAAAATCCTTTTGGAATCATTGAAATTGTAAGAGGTCTTTAAAGATTTTAAGAGTTACTATTATTTTTAGTTTACAAATAAGAAAAAGTAAAAATGCATCCATAAATTAGAATTCATTTCCTTTATGAAACAATGATCACATTTTTAACCTACCAATACCTCATATGTATAACAAATTTTTTTAAAATCAAATATGGCTACATTAAAGTGACTACCCCCATAAAATCAACAACAATTCCTTAACATCATCTACCACCTGTGCATGTTCTACCTTCTATTGCAATTGCTTTTTTCAGGTGGTTTCTTTGAATCAGGATCCAAACCTTTCACACTGCATTTCATCAGTCTTCTTAAACTATCTTTCAATCAGTTAAAGTATCCCATCCTCTCCCTGCTTTTAAGGTGCTTTATTGGCTGAAAAAAATGTATCATTTGTCCTGTAACTATTCCTGCCTTCTAGATTTGGCTGATTTGTCTCCCTGTGTTGGTATACAGTTCTCTGTTCCCATGTTTCTTATAAACTTGTAATTAGATCTAGAGGTTAATTATTAGAATCAAGTTCATTTGGGAAGAACACTTCATGGGGATATAATGTACTGTATCTTGCATCATTTTGGGAAGCATGTACTGTCTGGTTGTCTCCACTTTAATGATGTTGAGATGGAGGAGTGGATTCAGATGTTGCACAATTTGTTGTCATGGGGAAAAGGAAACAACGGTAAGGGCCACCAGCTAAAGATGAAAATAATAGTTTTATAAAGGCCCTGCTTATCCTTCATACAAATACAATAGACCTGGATATGTATGATACTTCTATGTAGCTAGAGAGCTATTATTTCCTATAATGCTCTTTTCATCACCCTAGATTCATTAAAATGATACTCTAAGGTAAATTTCACCACTGGTAATAATCGTTATTTATATATTATATATTACTACCCACATTCTGGCTTGCATATTGATACTAAAAGATTTCCTCCAGATAAGGAGAACATATGTTTTCATCTGCCCTTGATACCTAAGAGAATTCTGCAACATCTCCCCCATGTCCCCAACCAATCTAGAAAGCTCTTATGAACCCCATGAATACACAGCAGGGTGCCCCTTCAGTTGTATTCTTCACACTAATGCTGATATGTTGTAGAAACATAATGGTATCATCTTTCTCAGTCCTAAAAAGGTAAAATACTTTAAATACTTGGCAAGATAAAACAGCCTTCAAATTACTTAGAAGTTAATTCATATTAAGATACCATAATTCTTAAACTACTATATTAACATAGTGCTTTTCCTCTAATAAACTCCTAATATCCCTACCTGGTAGATGAGGATGCTCTAAAATCTTTATCTATACTCATATACCAAACCAGCCTGCCGAGATGGCTCATAGATTCACACTGAGCATGGCAGACATTTTCACAAAATACTGCAGGCCATCTGAGCTTCCTGTTCTGCATGCAATCTAGAGTCCAGTCCACACTTGGTGTGTCTGGAATAATACTAAATTACACTGTCCAGAATAATTTCCATCTATTTTCACAGGGCTAAATTTTATCTTGGGCTAAGAACACTTCTGAAAGATACTAAAATAGTTTATAGTCAATGAAATATTTTCATGGTTCAATGTTGCTTCATTCTTAATAATCATAAAACACCTCAACTGATGTGGGCTCATTTTAATGACTTTTTCCCAGCACAACTCTCTGGTGGCTGTGAATCACAGTTCACCAGCACCTTAATTGGCAAAGTAACTACATACAAAAAGGCTTTCTTCTGAGCTTCATTAAGTTTTCACAAATGACAGTAGCTTCAACTTCTTACACTTAATTTTCTTTCAATTTAACATGGATAGTAAATGCAAAAAACCTCCATCAGCTTGATAGGTAGGTATTCTACAAGTTTTAAAAGTCTTTATATTCCTTGACTTTTTCTTTTAGATTACTAGACATGCTAAGTTTAAAAAAAATCATCTAATGTTACTTAAGATTTTTAGTAAATGCTATTAATTCTGGCCTACTGCAGCACAAGATCCAACAAAACAAATAAACAATAGTTAAATCTTGATACTGTATGAAAAATAAAAAAGGCAGCTAGAAGGAGAAAGTAGAAAACACAGGAAACTAAAATGGGAACAAAATATGAACTACTAATCAATAAAATAATACTAGCTAAGGATAGCTAAAATCTACAAAATATTCTCAGCATGAGGCACTATTTTAAGTACTTCATGAAGTTTTGACTTACTTCTCACAAAACCCTGCAGAGTAAGCACTGATAGTATTCCTATTCTACAGAAAGGGAAATGGGAATAGTGAAAGGTTCTATAACCAACTCAAAGGTCACATCATTCCGAAGTGTGCAAGCCAGACCTAAACCCAGACCAGTTTGTACTGCCTCCATTACTTTTTGCTATCTCTTCACTACTCCACCCATACCTACTGAGAGTGGGATCCACTCTAAATTGGATAGGTTCCCCCTTCAAGCTGAACAGTAATACTGTTTGTGTCTGATATTTTGATTTCTAGCTTAGCAATTCTTCCGCAACATAGAACAAGTTCATTAAAGCACATCATTAGATTTCTGAAATACGCCATACCTGAGATTATGAAAGACAATAGCTAATGCTGCAGTCACTGTGATGGACAGAACAAATATATAAGCATAGAAGAGGAGAGTATCTGAAAGCCTTTCGAACGTATTAAAAGGCAGGAGACCAAATGCTTCTTCACACAGATACAGATTTGCATCAAAATCTCTAGGGAACAAATGGAAAGCAAAGTATTAAATTTAATATAAAATAAGTAAACTACAAATTTTTCCTCAAAATGAGCCTGAAATTAATAATTTGAAGGCACAATGACAACTTAAGTTTCAAAGTTTCTGCTGATTTAATACAAAAAGCAAACACATATTTTAAATTCAGTCATACCTTGTTGCTCCAAACCCAAATTTTGCCTTCAGAAATTTAAATATGTGTTCATCTGACTTCAGGTTAAGAATTTTCTATTGAGAAAGGAGAAATTGAAAATTCTTATTAGTGTCTTATGCATGGTTTCCTTTTAATTTCCCAATGAATATATACACTCAGGGTCCAGTTAAATAGGAATGTAAGTGTGTGTGCACATATGTGTATAAAAATTAGTAAATGTTTACAATAGTTTTTAGAACTGAGTAACTCTAAAGCAGGGACTTTAACACTCCCTCCATTTCTTTTTTTTCTTTAGCAGAATCATTTTTTCAAACAAAAATCTTATGCATAAATTCAGTATGTAAAATAGATAAAAATTAGGTTCTTTGGGTTCAGGGAGAGGGAGATGGCTGAAGCCCAGCAAGTCCTATATTTTCGATCAGAAAACTAATAATATGATGATCTGAAACCCACAAGGCCTGTTTGACTTTGGGGTTTTTTGTCTACAGATACAACTGATATAAGACTCATTCACACAAAGGCAAGTCAAGACTCAGAGTGACCCTCAAGGGGTGAACAGACAAATGCCAGTGTTTGTCATTGGTGATTATAATTTTAATTCATATATTTTTAATTTATGGCTTACAAAAATCCATGCAACATAAGTGAGTGAAGAAACTCTATCAGAAGAAAGACAAAGACAGAAAAGAGAATAAAATGAATCCAGAACTGAGGTTAGTACACAAAAACATATTCACTAGAAATAAGCCACAAATCTGGGCTTACACATTCTATTAGCAAACGCAAAGAGGGAGATCAAAGCATTTATTTATGTTACTTGCAGGGTTATAACCAGTTGCTCAGAAGAGAGTCTAACAGTCCTGGAACTGAGACTCGAGAAAATTTTTTTTCATGGCCATGGTAAAAGTAGCAAGGAATCTCTAGGCTATTTTTTCTAATTCCTCTCATTGTAGGTTGCTGGCAAAACATCAAGTGCAATTCAATAGACATTATTGTTTGGGGAGTTAAAAAACAGTGGCCAGACATGCAGCTTTCAACTGGCTTAATCCAGGCATAGATTGCAGAATATGTGGAGCAGGGATATGGATGAACTGTGTATCTTTTGTCAATCTTTCAGAAATGCTGATTGTTTTGCTCAAATAAGCTTTTGAACTGTGTAGAGTTTAAGAACATGTGACAAAGACCTGTTGTGGAAATGTTTAATGTGGCTGGTTGAATGAAGAGTCTTTTTTTTTCCTGACAGTCAAAGGCAGGAAGAGGGAGTGCCATTCTCTCAGGGAGAAGAAGCCTGTCATGTACGTGTAGACGTCCTTATTCTGAGACCAGCCATCTAGTAGGGGCAAAACCATCTCAGTCAATCATTATAGTTTTGACAGTAAACCCTGTTTATTTATTAGCTTAACCCAATAAAAATGATGTGACCATTTTTTGTATCACAATACAGAAAACTATCTTTAAAAAATAGAATTTTTTAAATTTAGAGAAATACTTGTTTAATCCTTTTAAAGTCAAGCTTCTAAAAAGTTTAATAACTCAAAAGGTAAATTCCAAGCAGAACATGTTATAGAGTGAATAGAAATCAATTATTAAAATCAAGAAAGCAATCTTGTTACTGAAACAAAGTTAAAACTGAATTAAATGTCATTTTATTAACCTACCTTAATAATGTTGTTGAGAAAAAGTGTCAAACATAAAACCACAAATAAATGTAACAATAATTTTCCAAGCTTATTAAGGAAGCTTCCAGTTTTCAGATTTTTCTAGAAGTTGAAAGAGTTGAGTTTTAATTCTTAAATTTTAATATAATTTCATAAACATTTAAAATGAGATTATTTAAAGATTTAAAACATTGGATCATGCAATACATAGGAAAAATATGTGACAAATATAACCTACTAATTTTCATGAGGTTACATTGTCTTAATATTTGTGATTTTCTAATAGCAAGTGAACCCCTTAATAATAAACTCCTAAGATGAGGAAATATGCCCTAGCCTTCTTTTTAAAGACCTTTGTAACCAGAGAATGGAATGTGCCACTTAGAAGGTACTCAGAATATAATGACTGAACAAATCTTTTGATCATTTATCCATTAGTTCATATATAACAGGCACAATTATAACCCAATTAAAAGGTGTAAAGTAAATTGTGCTCTTTGATATAAAATAGTTTCTTATAACCCTCAGATAACTTTACAGATTATTAAATAGAATAAAATCTAAAGAATTCAAATATGAATAATGTTTATTTACAACTAGGTTAGAAGAATGAATGAGAATGACTGTATTTGATAGTCATCTAAAAGCCTGTTTTTCAAAATCTTTGTGACAGTTTGTCTATAGCAGCTCTTATGCAAAAGACTAGTGAGAAAAAGGATTTCTTCTTCCCAAATGGAAAACAAATGGATTCTTGATAAAAAAGTGTTTATGAGAAATCTTTCTCATATGCTTAGGAGAGAGAAAATAGGCTTTGTGACATTATTAAGGAAAAACAACTGATTCCTAAATCTCATGTGTTTAAGGAACTTATATCAGTGTTTTCAAACATGTTTGAAATGTCCCATTATTTCTAAAGGTATTTATTTGGATTCTCAAAATTTTCAAAAGAGTTAATTTTAATTCACTTAAAAATCAATAATATGGTATAAAAGGACAGGGAAAGAGTAGTTTTTCTACATCAAATAATAACAAGGTGTCCACCAACTTAAAAGACTGTAACGAACACATTTCCACAAGCAACAGGTTCTTCTTACTCTTGAATTCACACACAAAAAAAGGTCAAAAAAATTTCTCTTTTATCTTTAAATCAATGCTATTCAAATAAGCATCTTTGGCTAATCTCTGAATAAAGATTCCAGTTCTCTAAGACATAATAAACATCAATGTCAGTAAAAGGGATGGCACATCAGAAGCCTGAGAACAGAAATGCTATACACCATGCACTTCAGAAAAGAGCAAGTAATGCCCTAGTGCTGTTTAGTGGGAATTTGGTAGTAAGTTTTCCTTTGTATGCTGTATGAAAATAAGGTCCAATCAACCACACAATTAAAAAAAGGTTTACTTTGATTAAGGATAAAAGTCTTACCTGAAGTTTTCTTGCAATTAATACTGAAAGATTAAAACTGATAAGCAATGATCCAAGAATCATGGAATTAAAAAACTGAAGAATACAGACCAGGAATAAACCTGTTACCTGGATACCATACAGCCATGTTGCCTGCAACAACCAAAGATTAGATGGTTAAACAGATTTTGTCAAGAGATTATGACATGCTAACATGTTGGTCACTAGCCAGATACATTTCAAGTGACATATAATGCAGGAATTTTTACACCAAGATTCAAGTGCTACAATCTAAAAAAGGAAACTAAATCATACACACTCTGTTTATAACGTAATTTCAGAACTTTTAAAATTTCATAATACTAATTAAAGAGGAAATGAACAGATAATATGAAATAGTATAAATATTCTAGAAATAGGCAAATGTGGTTTGTAGTCTTCAATTTTCTTCTAAATTCTTACACAGTTACAGTCTGCAGTATTTTGTCATATTCTAGCAATCAGTATTTAATCATATTCCAACCATTGGTATTTTATTGTATTCCATTATTTCCTAACTTAGCACATTTACAGGATTGTATCATACATCGCTTCATTTTATCCATTTATATATGGGCCTCATTCCCCCATTAGACTGAAAACTGGAGCAAGGCTTTATCCTTTCACCTTACTGGTTTGTAGCAGGCAGCATAATGTAGCTGTCAAAAACATGAGCCCTGGAGTCACAGCATCTGTACTACAGTGCGAGTCTGGCATAAACCAGCTGATGGACTTTGATTTGCAGGAATTGGTTCATGATGATTACACCTCCTGAGATGATTACACCTTCCTCAGAGTTGCTTAAAGACCCTGGCTTAAGGACTGGTTGTGGTATAGGATCAAAATGCCTACCATATAATAAGCACTTACTAAAGATAGCTCTTGATGTAATAAAAATTGTTTAAATTCAACCACTTGAACACAAAAAATATGCCACAAAGAAAACGAGAGCCTCTAATTAAGAGTTGATCCTTTTTCCCTTCTCTTTCAAATTAGATGATTCTATATTCATATTCACATATCAAAAATTCCACTTTTATGCAGCAGCAAGTCAGATTTTCCCCATAGTTTTGTTTCCTTAATCCCAAAGGCAACAAACTTAAACCAAGCATTTAAAAGTAAGGCCTGAAACAGTTCAGTGCTTTTGCTCCGTGTTAATGGAAACTCAGGGAAATGAATGCTTACAGCTTTTAGGATTATAAAGATAACATATCCTACTGTAAGAGATTTTAAAAATTCAGAAAAACATTAAAAAGAAAAAGTAGTGGATAGAAAGGTGGGCTCTAGAGTCAAAATCCAACACTATTAACTATAGAAATAATATTGATTTTATAGTGGTGAATGATATTTCAAGTAGCATTTTATTTATTTCACATTACACTGTGTAATTTTTTCACATCAATGACTTTTCTGTAAAAACTTAATTTTAAATGGTACATAACATGCCACCATATGCCATAATTTGTCTGCCATTGGGTCACTTAAGTGTTTGCAGCTTTTTATTATCACTGAAATTAATTTATGAGCATCCTTTAAAAAAATCCTCAGATCATTTTATCTGATTATAGCAGTCCTCCCTTATCTGTGTGGGATACGTTCCAAGAGCCCCAGTGAACGCTTGTTGTGCAAACTACTGAATCCTATATACACTATGTTTTTTTCCTATACAAATGTACCTATGATAAAGTTTAATTTTATAATTGGGTACAGTGATACTAAAAACTAGGAATAAAATAGAACAACTGTTAGAATATACTGTAATAAAAGCTATGAGAATGTGGTCTTAAAATATCTTATTGTACTGTACTCACTCTTCTCGTGATGATGTGAGATGATGAAACACCAGTGTGATGAGATGAAGTGAGGTGCATAACTTAGCATTAGGCTACCATTCACCTGACAGTATGTCAGAAGGAGGGTCATCTGCTTCGGGACCACAGTTGACTGTGGGTAACTGAAACCATGGGTAAGGGGGGACTCCTGCAGGTCCTCATTTTGTTCACTGTTGTATCCCCAGCACCTAAAACGATGCCCACTAGAACAGTGGCACTCAATAAATATTGGAGGAATGAATGAATGAATGCCATTTCCTCAGGTAAAGCGGGAGGTGGAGGCTTGTTACTTCTGAGTTGTGGTTAAAATCCCAGTTTTCTTTTCTGACACCACCCTGGCAGCAAGGGGAAGATGTCTCATTCCCACTGGGTGGAATTTGGGGGTTCTCCTCATTGCCTTAACTGATGCTTCTGAGAGATGGTGAAAGCTGTGCCTTCCCAACAGACTTCTGCATTGGCCCTGGCAGGAAGTGAGGAATACCTGCTACAGCTGGGCAAGGTGGAAGTCTAGCCTCTCCACTGAACTTCTGCTGATGGAGGTAGGCAGGTATGGAATACATGAGGCGAAAAGAGAACCCAAGGAACTCACTGCCACATTCTTCCTCTGCTCTCGGGGTCACAAAGCAGTCTGCTTTCTTTCGTCACTTCTCAAAATCTTATGTTTGTTTTATATGTATTGTTTGGGGCTTTTAGCTGTACTTAGGAGGAATAGGGAGAAGTGCATTTACTCCATCTTGTCTGGAACCATATGGAGTGCTTTAAAATGATCTCTTAGGGCATTGATGGTTAAAGTGTCTTGTCTTTGCAATGGGTTAATAAAGCTTTATTAACATACATATTCTTAATCTTTAATGGAGTAAAAGTATATGTTTTACAATACCACTTAGTGTTCTGCTTTACATTTTAAAACCCTACACACATTTCTGACTGAAAGCTTGACCTTTTGAATGGTAAGAGACTTTTTATCATCCACGAAAAGATAACGTGCTGAAGAACATATTGCTTCTTGTCACTACATCAGGTTCTGAATTTATATTATACCAATTATTTCTATACCAATTATTTCTGACTCTTCCTCATTTGACATGATTACAGATCAGTGATTCCAATTTATGAAGGCTAAGGCTCCAAGAAGTTAAATAACTTGCCAAATTTTAAAGACCTAGTTAATTTCACAGCTGATAGCAACAACTTGGTTTTATAACTTAGGATCCTTTCATTATAATACTGTTCCTTCTTAAATTGTGATACTTACAACAACTTCTAACACCAACATAGTTTCAAATATAAAAGTTCAACAAAGACTAGAATTTCATATGAAATAAATTAGCTGTATTAGTCTTTAGTTTTTTTTTGCATGTGCACCAACAGTACCTTTTATTCTGTTTCCTAGAGCTAATTTACATTTTAAAATTAAAGTCATCTCTATGAAGGACAATTGATGTAGACATTTGCTCTCTAAATAAGGCCATCTTTTAATGTAAAATAAGCAGAATAAAAGTTAAGATGGTCAAACTAGGCTGCATAAATTATTCATCCTCAATTGACCAGAGCATATTTACATTATAGCTAAGAAACGCTTCAATTTTATCATTAAACATGTGCATATTTTGAGCTTATTCTATAATATTAAACACTAAACAATTACCATCTCAAATGAGAAAAGAAATCAAAACTTACTTTCACTGCTGGCAGCATGTCCAAGGAATCCAGTATGAACAGTACTAATGCTTGCATCAGCATCATAAACTGATTAAATTGCCATGTCACACTAAAGAGAAAAGTTGATATGAAAATGGCAAGAAGTGTCAGCCTCTGTAAAAAGAAAACCTTTGTATAATTTACATGTCTCTAGTAATAAAAAGCCTTGCAGACAAATTTTCCCAAGAGCAGCCAATATCTCTATAAACCAAATAGTAAAACCATACACTGTTGCTCTGAAAACCCTTGCATTTGTTATTTAAGCTCTAAATATCCTAAAGTGACACTCTGAATATACATATTCACATAAGGTATGTTTACTCCATACAATTATGGAGGCAATAATGCACCAAGTCACATCTCAAGAGCCTGGCTTAAAAGTTCTGACAGTTTCGCAAAATTGTGTGTGCATTTGCTGCAACTATTTAAGAGAATAAATTATGTAGAGTACATTTTTTAAATAATTTATTTTGTTATCATTAATCTACAATTACATTGGCAATATTTTGGTTATTAAACTACCCCCTTCATCAGGTCCGCCCCACCAACACCAATTCAGTCACTGTCCATCAGTGTAGTGAGATGCTATAGAATCACTACTTGTCTTCTCTGAGTTGTACAGCCCTCCCCATGCCCCCCCAACATTACGTCTGCTAATCGTAATGCCCTTTTTCCCCCTTCTCCCTCCCTTCCCACCCCTCTTCCCCAGTCCCTTTCCCTTTGGTAAGTATTAGTCCATTCTTAGGTTCTGTGAGTCTGTTGCTATTTTGTTCCTTCAGTTATTTTCTTTGTTCTTATACTCCACAGATGAGTGAAATCATTTGATACTTGTCTTTTTTGGCTTGGCTTATTTCACTGAGCCTAATACCCTCTAGCTCCATCGATGTTGTTGCAAATGGTAGGATTTGTTTTCTTCTTATGGCTGAATAATATTCCATTGTGTATATGTACCACCTCTTCTTTATCCATTCATCTACTGATGGACACTTAGGTTGCTTCCATTTCTTGGCTATTGTAAATAGTGCTGCGATAAACATAGGGGTGCATCTGTCTTTTTCAAACTGGGCTGTGGCAGTCTTAGGGTAAATTCCTAGGAGTGGAATTCCTGGGTCAAATGGTATTTCTATTTTCAGTTTTTTGAGGAACCTCCATACTGCTTTCCACAATGGTTGAACTAATTTGCATTCCCACCAGCAGTGTAGGAGGGTTCCCTTTTCTCCACATCCTCGCCAACATTTGTTGTTGTTTGTGTTTTGGATGTTGGCCATCCTCACTGGTGTGAGGTGATATCTCATTGTGGTTTTAATCTGCATTTCTATGATGATTAGCGATGTGGAGCATCTTTTCATGTGCCTGTTGATCATCTGAATTTCTTCTTTGGAGAAGTGTCTATTCATGTCCTCTGCCCATTTCTTAATTGGATTATTTGATTTTTGTTTGTTAAGGTGTGTGTGTTCTTTATATATTTTGGATGTCAACCCCTTATCAGATACGTCATTTATGAATATATTCTCCCATACTTTGGATGTCTTTTTGTTTTACTGATGGTGTCCTTTGCTGTACAGAAGCTTTTCAGCTTGATATAGTCCCACTTGTTCATTTTTGCTTTTGTTTCCCTTGCCCGGGGAGACATGTTCATGAAGAAGTCGCTCATGTTTATTATATTCAAGAGATTTTTGCGTATGTTTTTTTCTAAGAGTTTTATGGTTTCATGACTTACATTCAGGTCTTTGATACACCTTCAGTTTACCTTTGTGTATGGGGTTAGACAGTAGTCCAGTTTCATTCTCTTACATGTAGCTGTCCAGTTTTTCCAACACCAGCTGCTGAAGAGGCTGTCATCTCCCATTGTATATCCAAGGCTCCTTTATCAAATATTAATTGACTGTATATGTTTGGGTTAATGTTTGGATTTTCTATTTTGTTCCACTGGTCTGTGGGTCTGTTTTTGTGCCAATACTAAATTGTCGTGATTACTGTGGCTTTGTAGTAGAGCTTGAAGTCAGGGAGCGTAATTCCCCGTTTTATTCCTCCTTTTCAGGATTGCTTTGGCTATTCGGGGTCTTTTGTGGTTCCATACGAATTTTGGAATTATTTGTTCCAGTTTATTGAAGAAAGCTGTTGGTAGTCTGATAGGGATTGTGTTGAATCTGTAGATTGCTTTAGGTAGTATAGCCATTTTGATGATATTTATTCTTCCTAGACAAGAGCATGGGATGCATTTCCATTTGTTAGTGTCCTCTTTAATTTCTCTTAGGAGTGTCTTGTAGTTTTCAGAATACAGGTCTTTCACTTCCTTTGTTAAGTTGATTCCTAGGTATTTTATTCTTTTTGATGCAATTGTGAATGGAATTGTTTTTCTGATTTCTCTTTCTGTTAGTTCCTCGTTAGTGTATAGGAAAGCAACAGATTTCTGTGTGTTAATTTTGTATCCTGCAACTTTGCTGAATTCAGATATTCTAGTAGTTTTGGAGTGGAATCTTTAGGGCTTTTTATGTACACTATCATGTCATCTGCAAATAGTGACAATTTGACTTCTTCTTTACCAATCTGGATATCTTGTATGTCTTTGTTTTGTCTGATTGCCGTGGGTAGGACCTCCAGTACTATGTTGAATAACAGTGGAGAGAGTGGGCATCCCTGTCTTGTTCCCGATCTTAGAAGAAAAGCTTTCAGCTTCTCTCTGTTAAGTATGATGTTAGCTGTGGGTTTGTCATATATGGCCTTTATGATGTTGAGGTATTTGCCATCTATACCCATTTTGTTGAGAGTTTTAATCACGAATGGATGTTGAATTTTGTCAAATGCTTTTTCAGCATCTATGGAGATGATCATGTGGTTTTGTTCTTCTTTTTGTTGATGTGGTGGATGATGTTGATGGATTTTCGAATGTTGTACCATCCTTGCATCCATGGGATGAATCCCACTTGATCATGGTGTATGATTCTTTTGATGTATTTTTGAATTCAGTTTGCTAATATTTTGTGGAGTATTTTTGCATCTACGTTCATCAGGGATATTGGTCTGTAATTTTCTTTTTTGGTGAGGTCTTTGCCCGGTTTTGGTATTAGAGTGATGCTGGCTTCATAGAATGAGTTTGGAAGTATTCTCTCCTCTTCTATTTTTTGGAAAACTTTAAGGAGAATGGGTGTTATTTCTTCTCTATTATGTCTGGTAGAATTCAGAGGTGAATCCATCTGGTCCAGGGGTTTTATTCTTGCGTAGGTTTTTGATTACCAATTGAATTTCATTGCCGGTGATTGGTCTGTTTAGTGTTTCTGTTTCTTGCTTGGTCAGTCTTGGAAGGTTGTATTTTTCTAAGAAGTTGTTCATTTCTTCTAGGTTTTCCAGCTTGTTAGCATATAGATTCTCATAATATTCTCTTATAATTCTTTGTATTTCTGTGGGGTCCGTCATGATTTTTCCTTTCTCATTTCTGATTCTGTTTATTTGTGTAGATTCTCTTTTTCTCTTAATGAGTCTGGCTAGGGGTTTATCTATTTTGTTTATTTTTTGAAAGAACCAGCTCTTGGTTTCATTGATTTTTTTCTATTGTTTCATTCTTCTCAATTTTATTTATTTCTTCTCTGATCTTTATTATGTCCCTCCTTCTGGTGACTTTGGGCCTCATTTATTCTTCTTTTTCCAATTTCAGTAATTGTGTCTTCAGACTATTCATTTGGGAATGTTCTTCCTTCTTTAAATAGGCCTGGATAGCAATATACTTTCCTCTTAGAACTGCCTTTGCTGCGTCCCACAGAAGTTGTGGCTTTGTGTTGTTGTTGTCATTAGTCTCCATATATTCTTTGATTTCTGTTTTGATTTGGTCGTTAACCCATTGATTAATTAGGAGAGTGTTGTTAAGTCTCCATGTATTTGTGAGCCTTTTTGATTTCTTTCTAAAATTTATTTCTAGTTTTATACCTTGGTGATCTGAGAAGTTGGTTGGTAGGATTTCAATATTTTTGAAATTACTGAGGTTCTTTTTGTGGCCTAGTATGTGGTCTATTCTGGAAAATGTTCCATGTGCACTTGAGAAGAATGTGTATCCTGTTGCTTTTGGGTGTAGAGTTCTGTAGATGTCTGTTAGGTCCATCTGTTCTAGTGTGTTGTTCAGTACCTCTGTGTCTTTACTTATTCTCTGTCTGGTTGATCTGTCCTTTGGAGTGAGTGGTGTGTCGAAGTCTCCTAAAATGAATGCATTGCTGTCTATTTCCTCCTTTAATTCTGTTAGTATTTGTTTCACATATGCTGGTGCTCCTGTATTGGGTGCATAGATATTTATAATGGTTATATCTTCTTGTTGGACTGACCCCTTTATCATTATGTAATGTCCTTCTTTACCTCATGCTACTTTCTTCGTTTTGAAGTCTATTTTGTCTGATACAAGTACTGCAACACCTGCTTTTTTCTCTTTGTTTGCATGAAATATCTTTTTCCATCCCTTCACTTTTAGTCTGTGTATATCTTTGGATTTGAGGTGAGTTTCTTGTAGGCAGCATATAGATGGGTCTTGCTTTTTTATCCATTCTGTTACTCTGTGTCTTTTGATTGGTGCATTCAGTCCATTTACATTTAGGGTGATTATTGATAGATATGTACTTATTGCCATTGCTGGCTTTAGATTCGTGGTTACCAAAGGTTCAAGGGTTGCTTCTTTACTATCTAACAATCTAACTTCACTTTCTTGTTAAGTTATTGTAAACACAGTCTGATGTTTCTTTATTTCTCTCCCTTCTTATTCCTCCTCCTCCATTCTTTCTATAATAGGTGTTTTATTCTTTGCATTTAGTTAGTATTTGGATGGTCTGCTTTCTTTGCTATGATTTTATTTTCTCTGGTGACATCTTTTTAGCCTTAGGTGTGCTTCCATCTAGAGCAGTCCATTTAAGATATCCTGTAGTGGTGGTTTATGAGAGGCAAACTCTCTCAACTTTCGTTTGTCTGGAAATTGTTTAATCCCTCCATCATATTTAAATGATAATCGTGCTGGATACAATATTCTTGGTTCAAGGCCCTTCTGTTTCATTACGTTAAATATATCATGCCATTCTCTTCTGGCCTGTATGGTTTCTGTTGAGAAGTCTGATGATAGTCTGATGGGTTTTCCTTTGTAGGTGATCTTTTTTCTCTCTCTAGCTGCCTTTAATACCCTGTCTTTATCTTTGATCTTTGCCATCTTAATTATTATGTGTCATGGTGTTGTCTTCCTTGGGTCCCTTGTGTTGGGAGATCTATGAGCTTCGGTGGACTGCGAGACTACTTCCTTCCCCAGTGAGGGAAAGTTTTCAGCAATTATTTCTTCAACGACACTTTCTATCCCTTTTTCTCTCTCTTCTTCCTCTGGTACTCCTATAACGCGAATATTGTTCCGTTTGGATTGGTCACACAGTTCTCTTAATATTCTTTCATTCCTAGAAATCCTTTTATCTCTCTCTGCCTCAGCTGCTCTGTACTCCTGTTCTCTGTTTTCTATTCCATTAACAGTCTCTTGCATCTCATCCATTCTGCTGTTAAGCCCGTCGATCGCTTGTCTGATTTCTGCATTGTCTTTCCTCAGTTCCCTCACTTCCTCCCTGAGCTCTTGCACATTTCTCTGTAGGTCCATCAGCATGGTTATGACTTTTATTCTGAATTCTTTTTCAGGAAGACTGTGCATTTCTATCCCTTCAGGCTCCCTCTCTGGGGTTGTCTGGTTGATCTTAGTCTGGACCATATTCCTCTGTCTTTTCATGGCTATAGAAGTGGTCACTGGTAGTTGCTTGCCACGTATGTCAGCTGGGCTCTTTAAGACTAAAAAAGAAAAAAAAAAGAAAAAAAAGAAAAGAAAAAACAAAACAAAACAAAACAACAAAAAGAAAAAAAATCGCCCACTGGGAGTAAATCCTGTGGGGATGCTGTAGGTTGCGCTGTTGCTCCACTATTCTGCAGCCGTGGCTGCGCCGCTCCGCAGAGCCCTTTATAGCTCTGGCTGGGGTGGGAACGAATGGGGAGGCTGTTGATCTCTGTGAGAAGTCTAAGTGCGGCCACCCTTTCCCAGTAGCCAGCTAAGGGGTCCGAAACTCCCCAGGACTCCCAGCCTGCTGGGCTGAATGTGCCAGGGCGATCCAGGTCCTCCGCTGGGCTCCTGTCTCTTTAAGATGGCTGAGAAAAGCGCGTTTTTCTTTTTTTTTTTCCTTCCCCGGAGCCGGCTGCAAGCACCCTGGCATGTTCCCCGCTCAGATCCTGCACCCTCTGTCTCTCCAATCTCCGCTACACCATGTGATGTGTGTCAGCGCTCCCCGCACAGATCACTGGGGCTGGTTATTTCACGGGGTATACTTCCACTCCCTCCCGGCTCTGAATCTTCTCCTCCTGCCGGTGCGCTGGGGTGGGTGAGTGCTTGGGTCCCGCCGGGTCGCGGCTCCGAATCTTACCCGCCTCATGGGTTGCCGTGTCCTCTCAGGTATAGCTGCATGCTGTGCACTTTCCTGTGTATTCTGGTCTCTCTTTTAGGAATAGTTGTATTTGCTGTATTTTCATAGATATATATATATATAGTTTGGGGAGGAGATTTCTGCCGCCCTGCTCACGCTGCCATCTTCCCGGAAGTCTTGTAGAGTACATTTTTAACATCAACAATGAAAATATTTTCTTGGAAAAGTAGGAAAATGCTCAGAAAAAGAAAATTTAACTCAAATTAAAAAACTGGTCATAGAATAAGAACTATACACATGTATGGGACACTATACACATCACATTTTCTGAAGCTTCTTAGATGAAACTGGAGAATTAAAAAATATATAAAGTATTATAAAAACTTACTTCAGAAAGAGGCTGTAAGTTTGGTCTCAGGAAATACGTAATTGCTGCTATTTGAATTGCAAAGAATGGCAGTGCCCAGTTCTCCCTCAATGGGATGGTAAACTCAACTCTTGTAGTGTCTATTCTGCACAAAGAAAACACATATGGCCAATGCAATATTTTTTACTATAATTACCTCAAAGATTTCCTACAGTGAAAGATAGATTACATTAAGTAAGTATGGTCAGATTCTGTTATTGGTTCTCAGTAATAATTTGTCCTTATCGTTATCCCTGTAACATAAAACTGGCACTTGGAAAATTTAAGTAACCTGTCCACATGTATGCAGTTAACTAAGTGGCAGAAGTGAGGTAGAACACAGTTCAGTATGACTCCTGAACTCATGAATGCTCATGCCAAACTGCCTCATACTTTTATTTCTCTCCAATTTTATTAGGGCCAACTGGCAATGAATGTTTTGTACTCTCCCTCTATTTCTTTACTGCTTTATACTTGAGTTTTAAATTTGTCAATGGTAATAATTTTTAAAGCCTTGTCTCCTTAGAATGTGAACCCCTAGAGGGAAAGTGGAGTTAAGCTTTCATCTTTGTGCACTCAGTCCCAAGAACCAACCCTACACATAGTAGGCATTCAATAAATGTCTTTTATTTACTCTAAATAGGAACAATAAATTTGACTTTGATTTACTCTTGGCAAGAGTAGTATGTTAGATTAAAGTGTTAAGAGGCAGTGTCACAAAACGGTCTCACAGCCTGCAAGTGAATTCTGACCAAGATTGAGCTGTGTGATATACATATAAATATATATATGCCTTCTATCTATACATAAATATATATGTCTTATAGACACATACACACAGCTTAATCTCTTAGGTATCAATTTCCTCACCTCTAAAATGTGATAATAATAGTACTTATCCTATAAGGTTGTTGAAAGAATACATATAAAGCATTTTGTAAAGTGCTTGGCATATAGCAAACACTCAGTAAGGTTAAAATAAAAAGTAATTTGCTTAGGATTATAAAATAAAATCAATATTAGAATTCATGTCTAAGTTTTAAGACTTTAATATTGGTGTTACTACTCCAGGTCAGGCCATAATTCAATATATCTTGAATATGTTTTTAAAATGCTGTTTCATAATGATCCAGTATTTAGAAATTAATAGATATTAATTAAATAATCTAAGAACTTCCTTGCATTTGTATAGTGCTTTCTGCTTTGCTAATTATAAGGTGGATACAACCCTATTAAGGTTGATAGTAAAGATATTATTAAACCTCTTTAAGAGATGAGATATGTGGCTGGAGAAATACTGATCATAGATCAAATTCTAACAGAATTGAAATTATTACAGATGACTGCAATTTTTTTTTTACTTTTGTAGAGATGCATTTTATTGGTTGAATCCATGTTTGAGTTTCATGAAACCCATTTTTTTTCTACAAGCAATAGTTTCCCCAGAGGGTTCTAAAGTTCTACTCCTCAGAACAATAAACAATCACTTTGTCATTCCTGTTACAGTATTTATGTAGTATTTCCATTGTAGAGGGAACTTAATAATCATTAGTAGAGATATTTGTCAGGACTTTCCTAGAGAACTCAGAAGCCATTTGATAAAAATGAATAACAAACACTGAGGGAAATATTTTGAACATTTTTTTCTGGGCACATTTTCCTCTATTATATTGTTTTTTAATTCTCTTGCATGGGTTTTTTTGGATGTAATTTAATTAAATCCCCAGATGATTGCAATTTGATGTTCTGTTCCTCAGCTGGAAATATATAGAAGTAGGATTTTCTACGTTATTAAATATGACAAGTAAATACTACAAAGGTAAACCAAAGAGAAAACACTCCCATACAAATGTGGCAGAACTTTCTCTGAACTGAAAATGAAGTAACTTCATTTTAACTTACATTTTTGAAAGGAAGAAAGGAATACTAATTGCAACTCACCTATTTGTGACATACCAGAAAGCTGCTAGTAGTCCTGATAGCCATGTACCACTAAGAAGCCAGCTGGTTATATAAAGAGCTGTGACATAGATTGCTTGGAGCCCAAACAAGGTGTAAATATAAAAATAAACTGGCTCTAAATAGTTCTGTAAAAGGGAACAGTAAGAAATATTTGTTAGGAAAGCCCTAATCCTTCTCATTGCCACTTAAAAACTATGACAGTGAAAACAGAATATTTAGAAGCTTGGTATTAATTCCAAACAATAAGTGTGTATTACTCCTTCCCATGTAGAAGTGTGCTAGGAGCCTTTCTTTTCACTACCAAGGGCAGAAGAGGCAAGGAAGTCTTTGAGACTCTGGATTCATCCTTCAGACCAGTTTTATTCCTACCTGTCCATTACTACCTTGTTCACAGGAGAAGTTGTTGCTGTGATTTGGTTATTTTGCAAATTCCTTTTTTTAATTTCAAAAATAACTGAGGAGTGATTACATGTTTCCAAATGAAAACATTTATAAGTTTCTAGACTGCACAGATTTATTATAAGCCAGGAAACACCTATATGTAAAAACTATCTTATAAAAATATAAATAAAAAGCAAAGTTAATAAAGTTCATAATATATATAAAAATTAGAGTATTGTTTTTATACCAAGACAGCTGAAGATCAGAATAACGTATGTGAAACTTTCAACTTAAAACGGTAGATTTTGACTTTCATCTGATATTAACAATTCACTGTTAAAGAATACAACATACCTCTATGGGTAGAATTCTATATAAAATACTGAGAAAAACCTCTTGGTAAATATTCATTCGTTGAAGGAGGTTAATTGTCCTCATAGATTCCGTTTTGTTATCATATATTAAGCCATGAAAACCTAAGGTTAGTATTTGAAAAAAACAGGAAAAAATACAATTATAATTATTTATTCATTCAAAACTATTCATAGATTCCTTAGTACATACTAGAGAATGTTAGGCATTGGAGATATAGTAGTAAGCATAAAATACAATCCTACCCTCAAAGAGCTAACTTTAAATTAGATGGATTTTATTTAAATGTTTTCACAAACATAAGTAAATTTTAACTTTTGTGAGTACATTGAAAAAAAAAAGACATATGATTCTTCTACAGAAATTTGGGCAGGAGTATTTTATATCTTCCTGCTGTGCCTTCCTGACTTGAGACCTGTAGTACCTCCTTTGGGAGAGTATATGTGGCCTCCCCACTCCCTTAGGATGGTTTGACCATTTGACTCGTTCTGTCCAACACCATATGAGTAGATGTGACACAGACCATGTCTGAGCAGAATCCTTAAGGGACAGTGTGTATATCCACCAGCAGACTGGCTCTTTGCCTTTGCCATGATAGCAGCATGTTTTAAATAGAGGCTGGACAATGAGAGAATTCAACCTGTTGTTGTAGAATTCTATTGCTATATTGAGGTCATTTGCTAATACAGTCAAGCTAATTAATAGAAGGCATTAATAGACAGTTCACAGGAGAAAACATACACACAGTCTTTACACATACAAAAAGATCCTCACTCCTATTAGAACAAATTAAAATTATACTGAGATACCATCTCTCACTCATCATCTTGGAAGAAAATCAAGGAGTTTGACAATATACTCCATTAGTGTGGCAGGCTTCTGTAGTTGGGAATACAAAATAGTGTAAGCCCTATGGAGAAGAATTAGACAATACCTACAAAAACTGCATGTGCATTTACCCTTTGATCCGGGAAGCCCATGTCTAGGAACTGATTCCAAAGACAGACTGGCAAGAAGACAAAATGACATAGTTATCAGGTCAATCGTGCAGTGCCACCTAAAAGATCAGAAACAACCCAAATGTCCACCAACAGGAGGTGTTTTGGACTGAACTGTGTCCCCCCAAATTCCTATGTTGAAGCCATAATCCCAATGTGTCTGTATAGGACCTATGAGGAGGTAATAAATGTTATGAGAAGCCATAGGGTAAGGCCTTAATCTATGTGTCCTTATAAGAAAAGGAACAGATAAGCAAGAGCTCCCTCACTCTTTCTATGCATGCACAAAGAGGCGAGGCCATGTGAGGACACAGCAAGAAGGTGGCCATCTATAAGCCAGGAGACGCTTCACCAGAATCCAATCCTGACAGTACTTACATCTTGGACATCTGGCCTACAGAACTGAAAGAAAATAAATTTGTGTTGTTTAAGCCACCCAGTCTGGGGTATTTTGTTACGGCAGCCCTACTGGACTAAGACAGGAGTGTTATGGACAGAATATGTGTCCCCCCCACCAATTCATATGTTGAAACCCTCACTCTCAGAATGATGATATTTGGAAATGAAGCCTTTGGGAGGTAATTAGGATTAGACAAGGTCATGAGAGTGGGGGTCTCATGATAGGATTAGTGCCTTTATCAGAACCCAGAGAGCTGCTCTCTGTCTCTGTCTCCCACGGAAGGATGCAGAGAGGAGGCTATCTGCAAGCCAAGAAGAGAGTACACACCAGAATGTGACCATTCTGGCACTGATCTCAAATTTTCTGCCTCCAGACTGTGAGAAAATAACTGGTTTTTAAGCTATCCAGTCTATGGCAGCCCAAGCAGACAAAGACAAGAAAGCTACCTGAATATTTGTGGTTATCCACACAAATGAGTACTATGCAGCTGGAAAAAGGAGTAAAGAATATCTTTATATGCTACTGTAGAGATATTAATAT
Organism: Smutsia gigantea; assembly: GCA_032199065.1. Taxonomy (NCBI): domain Eukaryota; kingdom Metazoa; phylum Chordata; class Mammalia; order Pholidota; family Manidae; genus Smutsia; species Smutsia gigantea. The sequence continues at coordinate 28,108 of JAVSCE010009380.1, read as the reverse complement.
TTTTCTATGTGAAAAAATCAAAATAGAGAACAGTGTATACATTCAGTAAGCAGGAGTTTTTTGGTAATATAGGGGAAATAAGAAAATACAAAGCATTTACTTATTAAAAATATTAACAGTAAAAGAGTAAACCAAAAACTAATAAAAATGGTTACCTAAGAGAAAGGAAGGAAACAGGGTAGAGGGACAAAGATGGAAAGTAGGCTTCCTGAATGTCCCATTTTACAGTTTTGACTTTGGGACCATGTAAACTTTTTTTGAAAGTATGAAAAAAATTAAATAAAATATTTTACAAAGCAATCCCTGAAAACCAAACTTTCTTTAATATATATTGTTGATTCATTAACATTTAACTCATAGCCAGCAGCACTCCAGCTCATGCCTGCATGAAGCTTATCTAAAACAAACCTATTAAGTTGGTGGCTTGGTTACACAGAAAGAACTCTTTTCAGTGACTTGAGAACACAGGAATATTACTGTAAATCCCTACTGAGTTATATCCTAAGGACAAAAGAACTACAAAGACAGCTTGAACTGTTTTCAGGTAATTCTATTGCCAGTAGCAGTATTATTAGTTACATTGAAAACATTTTATTATATATATATGTATATACATGTACATTAATATACATATATATACATGTATATTTATATATACACATATATAGCATAAAACAAGTAAGTGATAATCTTAATGTCATAAGAAGTCAAATTTTCAACTTAAGGAAAAAGAGATACAAATATAAAATCAAAAAAGCAGACACCATTACCTTAATTTTTAAATGTAGCTATATTCATATTTTCTTAGGAAAAAAAAATCCCATTTCCTGGCTCTGCTCACTAAAAAGGCCTGGAGAAAAGCACCAGTGTAGTAGCAACAAGCATCTCCACTACCAGACTGTGATCTCTAAATAGCCACTAAACAGAACATTCCTTGGAGAAATGGCTGATTCTAGGTCAGGGGCAGAAAATATACAAAATGGGCTTGAGACATATTGTCACGCCAAAAAGCAAAGAAGTTTTCTAAGCCTAGTGGAGTCATATCAAAGACAGCAGCCAATCTGAAGGGCATACCACTGGCCAAAGATTAGACAATTTGAATATATAATAATGCAAAAGACTGAAATGTGTTAAAAATCCATGTGTTCATGATACTTTTTTTTTTATTGCTCATCACTTTATTGTACTTCACAGATACTGCAGTTTTACAAATTTAAGGTTTGTGGGAACCCAGCATCAAGCAAGTCTATCCGAACCATTTTTCCAACAGCACCTGCTTGATTCATGTCTCTGTCACATTTTGGAAATTGTCAAAATATTTCAAACTTTTTCATTGTATTTGTTATGGTAATCTGGGATAAGTGATTATGACTTGCTGAAAGGTCAGGTGACAGCATTTTTGATCAATAAAGTACTTTTAAGGTACACATTTTTAAAATTAGAATCTTAAAAAAATTTTTTTAAATTAATATACAGTTACATGAGCAACATTATGGTTACTAGACTCCCCCTATTATCAGGTCCCCACCACATACTCCATTGCATTCACTGTCCAGCAGCATAGTAGGATGTTATAGAATCTCTACTTGTCTTCTCTGGGTTATACTGCCTTCCCCGTATCCCCCCACCCCACCCCCACCCCCGCTACATTATGTGTGCTAATTGTAACAGCCCTTTTTCCCCCTTATCCCTCCCTTCCCACCCCTCTTCCCCAGTCCCTTTCCCTTTGGTAACTGTTAGTCCATTCTTGGGTTCTGTGAGTCTGCTGCTGTTTTGTTTCTTCAGTTTTTTCTTTGTTCTTATACTCCACAGATGAGTGAAACCATTTGATACTTGTCTTTCTCTGCTTGGCTTATTTCAGTGAGCATAATACCCTCTAGCTCCATCCATGTTGTTGCAAATGGAAGGATTTGCTTTCTTCTTATGGCTGAATAATATTCCATTGTGTATATGTACCACCTCTTCTTTATCCATTCATCTACTGATGGACATTTAAGTTGCTTCCATTTCTTGGCTATTGTAAATAGTGCTGTGATAAACATAGGGGTGCATATGTCTTTTTCAAACTGGGCTGCTGCATATTTAGGGTAAATTCCTAGGAGTGGAATTCCTGGGTCAAATGTTCATGATATTTTAAAAGCAAAAGCTTTAGGGGATAGTAGAGAGGCAAGTCATTCTAAAATAAAGGGAAAGGAACAATATTTATCCTACCTTTCCTTTAGGAACTGAAATTATGGGTTACTAAATAGGTGATGAGAAAGTGTTTTTTCTTACAGATAAATTTCATCTGATAATGATGAGAGGAATTATAGAATTAGAATATCACCTCCTTATGAAATTAACAGATTTGGGTAACAGTCATCAATAATGCTAAGCCATTAGGTGAAAGGCTAATTGAGAACTTGATGGATGGATCAGTCTTAACCCACAAAGAGAGACAGCCATACATTATGTGCCCCTTAATGGGGAAGTATACAACACCATCTATTCTTGCCAAGATAAAACCTAAATTGGAGTAAGCCTCTAGATCTACTACCAACTAGCAGGAAATTCAGGAAACAGAGAAACATGGCACCACAGGCCTCCAGCAAAATCCAGGAAGTGGAGAACTCTATCAAACAACTGAATCAATGTTTTCAACAAAAAATTACAAGAAAAAAAGATGGACAGATCAAAAGAAACACTTGAAGAGATATATAGCAAATAACTACAGTGTACAGGCTTTATTTGGATTCCAAAACTATATTAAAAATCTGTAAGACAATCAGGGGAGTAAGATATTTGATGGTAAGTAATTTCTTAATTGTGTTTAAGTACAATGATAACGTGGTTATATATCAGAAATATACTAATATATTTACAGATGAAGCAATATGATGTCTTAGAGTTATTCTAAAATAGTAGAGGGTAGAAAGGAAACCATACTGAGTTTGTAACTGTGGTAGCTGGGTGACAGATATGTGGAAATCTATTAGAGAATTCTCTATCTTTCTGTGTTTGAAATTTTCTGAAAGAATAATCTTAACAAATGACTTAAATGAATTGAAACAGATCAACCACTGAGTTCATAATGATACTTAAAAAAGAAAGTACTCATTGTCCATCTTTAGAGCAGAGTTTCTCAACCTCAACACAATGGCATTTTGACATTTTGGGCTTGATAAATCTTTGTTGAGGGATCTGTCCTGTGCACTGTATAGGATGTTTAGTAGTATCCCTGCCCCCCCCCCCACTAAATTCCATTAGCACATTCCTCTCCCTTCCCCAGTTGTGATGACCCAAAATGTCTTCAGACACTCCAGATGTCCCCCAGGGACACTACTGCCTTTCAACAAGAATAACTGCTTTAGATGATGCTAAAGAAGCAACTCACAATTTTGTGAAATATTAAGTACTTATTTGCGGTAGCTGGTTCTATAAAGTTGCAGTGAAAACTGAATTAGCAATACTGAACTAGTAGGAAATATAGAGTTAGATTCCTACAAGCCTCTGGTCATGCACTTTCATCAACTGATCAATACATGACCTTGAATTAAGGTGTGTTTCTGTTTAAAGACACTTTCCTTATTATGTATTATTGATTCATTAACATTTAACTCGTAGTCAGCAGCACTCTAGCTCATGCCTGTCTGAGGCTTATCTAACACATGCATTGTCTCTGCCTTCCTCAGAGCCTTCTGTGCTTAGGACCACTGGATAGCATACCAGCTCAATGCTTTGGGGCTGCAAATTTTTAACAGCAAATCACCAACGAAAAGCACAAAAATGCAAAACACACAGAACTCAATAGACTGTGAAGATACTGTAGTATGAGAGCTGAAATAAGAAGGCAATGCATCACCTTGCTCAGCCTCAGCTGGGAAGGTGCCTATCAGTTGACTAAAAGTTTTCATTGCTCTGCAAATGTCCGTGAACAAATGTGAAAGGGCCACAAATATTGATTCTGGGGTCACAAATAAATTTTAGAGAGTAGGTAAATTTGCATATATATGGAATCCATGAATGAGACTGACCATACGGGGAAAAAAATCAACACTTATTCTGCCTTTCTTGTATAAACTGTAACTCATGGTAATCGAATAGCTGATGAGAAAAACATTTTTTATATAGCAGAGTTCCAGCTAATAAATATAGGAAGAATGATTGAATCAAACATCACTTTTGTAACTCCACTGTGATAACGGATATAGGTAATAATCACTAGAGGCTACTAAAACCATAAGTGAAAGGCTGATAGGTAATCAACCTTATGGGTGAATCTGACTACCAACTGATGAATTTTTATGGCACAAAAGAAAGAACCAAAATTTCATGTCTCCTATTGTGATAAAATTGTAAGTATAAAACATCACCTATGAAGAATTCTTGCCAAAAATACATCTGAATCTAAGGAAGTCTATAAAAGGGCAATTCTGTCATGTGTACCTTAACATGTGTACCATGACAAGCATACAAAACACATATTAAGTAGAAGAGATCCTTTTGAGGCTTCCATTAGATGGAGTAAAGGTAAAGAGTATGGCTCTAGACCACTTAGACACAGTGAAAATGTGGGAAAATGGCAACTGCAAAATAAAGGAATGAATGGGGACCTGTGGACAAGTGGAACAATTGTAATTTTCATTTGTTTTATCAAATGCCTCCTATTTTTAGACAATAACGTTCACCTGCAAAAGACCTCTTCCAAAATGATCTTGAGAAAAATCAGCAGCAAAACCAAGAAATCATAAACAGATTAATTTTGGGATGGAGTCGAACTGAGAAGAGAGGACAGTTACATAAAATATTATATAACTTCTTCCAGAACAAAACATTTCCATCGATTATGTTAACAAGAAAAAACTACACAAGTTAAAAAAAATACACAAGTTCTATAAAATTTATTATCTATAACGCATTATTTAAAATGCTTTAGTGAAAAAGTATGTTCTGGCTGAAATATTGAAAGAAAAAAATGCAGTAGATCCCAAATAAACTATTAGTTGTATTTACCTTGCATGAGGGTTGGAGCCTGCAGCATTTGCTTGTAGTAGGAGTAATACAGTCCGCATTCTGTTCTGAATGAGATTTCTCGCTCCACTTCCTGAAATGAAGTTGAGTCTACTGGGTTTACATGACCTAGTTATGTTTAAATATCTACTGTCACTGTAGAAACAGGATACAGAACTACAACTTAAAAGGAAAAAAAAAACCTCTGAAAATATAGCCTTAAAGAATCTAGGCAAATAAAAACAACAGAAGTCTGAAAACTGTTGGAGCTGGGTATGTATTACTGGGGTTTATTATACTATTTTCTCTAGTTTTGTGGATGTTTAAAACTTTCCATAACAAACCATTTTTAAAAATGGGGACAACTAATTCCATGTAAGTTGATGTTTCAGAGTTAACATTTCTCTTTTATTTCATATAAATTAAAACTTTAAAAAGCCCTCCACCATTTTTATACAACGTTAGTGAAAAACAAAATAGGGACAGGATAAAAAAATCTCCCAAGTGAAAAGAACTATAATTGCATTAGACAACATAATACAAGATTTATAATTTTCTTTTTATTTTAAGAATATAGGGTATTCTTAGTGAAATGGAGTACCTTTTACATGTGAATTTTACTTTGACAAGTTGTAACCTTGGTGGGAAAATGGTCATGTAGTTAAATGGATACAAGAAATATTAAACTGCTTTTACATAAATAGTCAATTTTAGAAGAATTTAAAGTATATTTAAAATTTAAAGTACTACCTATTAGTCAATTTGGTTGTAAGATGCTTTTATAAAATTTAAAATTTAAATCATTAAAATATGGAGGCAACTGGTAATGAGGATGGGGAAGACTTTCTGGAATAATCCTATTGATACTCTTAGATCCTGTATTTCAGATAAATGCAGCAATATGAAAATCAAAAAATTATAATCTATGTTATTACAGATTCTTTTACACCAGTGTTCAAAAAACCAGGTCTTAGCATCTGCAAAACACTGTCTAAAAATGTATTTCCACCTATGTTTTTTCCAATTACATCAGACCCATATTCCATAAACCCAACCTTATTTGGGGAAGATGATAAACACTGAATATCTTACTTTTAAGTTATCCTCTTTAAAAGAAGGTAAACTTTTTTTTAGCACATCCTTGTTTTCCCCTACTTCCAACTACTTTCAAATAGTAATAAACATTTCACTAAAAGAACCACTCATTCTATTTATCTTCAGACCTCAAATTATTTGATATATCTCTTCTATGCTTCAAATATTTCCTTAAATTTCTCCTATCTTTTAAAACAGTATTATAAATCAATTCATGAATGTAGCATTGAAGAAATACTCAATTTTCTAAGACTATTAATATCTAATTAGTGACCTTGAGAAAGAAAATAGTATGTCTTATTACAAAACTTTGGAAATTCAAATGCCAGTGGGCATGAATTTCCCATGTCTTCTATTTGCTGGAGACCATATAGATGAAATGAAGGTAGACACAGGCTTTACAACTTACACCAAAATTCACTTAAAATTTTCCACAGACAAATTTTAGATGCAAAATTATAAAAATTCTAGGTAAAAAGCAAGAAAATCTACCCAATCTTGCTGATGACTCTGAACACCCAACACCAAAAGCCTATCCACAAAAGAAAAATAATTAATCATAGGGGCTTTATAGGATTAAAATTTCTATTCTAAAAGACCTTGTTCAAACAGAGAACCCAAACACAAGACACACTGGGAGAAAATATTTGCAAAATACATATTTGATAAAGGATTTGTACTCAAGATATACAAAAATCCATACAACAAAAAGAACCATTAAAAAATATTCTACCATTAAAAAAATGTCACCTTAAGATCCAAGAATTGCGCCTCCAGTATTTAGACAACTGCTTTGAAAAACTATGTCCCAACAAAAACCACCAGGAGATTTTACAAAACAGCTCTATTCGTAGTAGCTAAAAACTTAGAGAAATCACGATGTGCTTCAGTAGATGAATGCATAAGCAAACTGGGGTACCTCCATGCGACAGGGACAAGAATATGCTGCCCCAAGTTATGCCTCTTGGACATAAGATTATATGAGCTGATTACTTTTAAAAAACAAACACAGAAGAATCACTGAAAACCAAGTGACATGACCCTACTGTGAGGGAATTGTACATTTATGAGGGAATTCTCCATGTTTAAGGGTGTCTTCCTCTCTGTATCAGGAATACAGAAGGATGTCTAAATTTCTGGAAACTTATCAATGAAGGAGGCCTGAATGTAAATATGCATGACAACCATGCCCTTGTTTACTGTGCTTTGCTTGATAACTTCCCTTAACTGGCCCCCCATCCCAACAACTTTCTTTTGTTTTTAGTTGAAGATGGTATTAAAGATGAAGGCTTGGGCCATTAAAAAAAAAAGAAAATAGTATGTTTTATCACTTACTCTTAAAAAAAAAAACTAGGAGGAGAGGTAGGGCAGCAAACCTCCTTATATAATGAGCTTCCTTTCATAAAAACAAATTTATCCTTAGGAAATCAAACATGAAAAAAGAGGTCAATCAGTGTGGATAAAATTAAAGTTCCTGTGGCCAGGATTCTCACCTGGCCCTGGTTGGCTAGCTCATTACACACGTGTGGGCAATATGGTGCTATTGACTCTATATAAAGAGCTTTGCCCAGTGCTCTGGGTGACATGGTGGCACAGCTGCAGGAGAGCAGAGCAGAGGCTGGAGTGGTGACAGCCCAGAGGACGGCTGTGCAGGCAGAGAAGCCCAGAGGCAACTGCATGTTCTTTCAGGAGAGGTGCAGCCCTCTCCTCAGCTTGTGGAGCAGTCCCTGCTCTGCTTCTATCCTCAGGCTCAAGCACAAAGGGAAATACGGTCTGCTTCTCGAAGGAAGAATTTAATGGACCCTGTGAAGGTCACAAGGACCCAGATGTGAGTTGGTTTGAAAAGGCAGGGGCAGACAGAAAGAAACTGGATGACTGGAGCTGTGGCAACAACTGAGATGGGGCAGAGGGGCCCAGGAGGCAGAGACCAGCTTGCTGCATGCAGACTCCCTCTGAGTGGATGAGATTTTAGTGACTGACCTGCCACCGTGGAAATAAAGTTGGGTATAACCCTTTCACCCAAGAACGTTCTACTGTCATTTCTTTGGTCACATTGAATCCATAGTGAACTTGCCCGGGGCTGAAACCCATTAGCGAGACAGTGAGGTGGCAAAATTTAATTTCATTAAGCACACTTGCTTTATAAAAAAGAGAATATAAAATGATGTAGCTCTTTTTAGCTTTTATATTTGCTACTGATTTGTGTGGTATCTTTCATAGCAGTAAAGGCAACTCTTCTAATCAATCATTTAGATCCATTCATCTTTAATCTTTTAGAAAAACCACTTTATTATATTTGATAACATAAAACTAAACTGGTATCACTCGTTTCTAGAATGTTCAAACTCCTACTTGGTCAAGTAACCATAAAGATGGGAAAAAGAAAAAATACTGCTTGAAGTATTAAAAGTAGACAGTTTCTGTGCCCTGCCCCTCTCTTTAATATACCCAGAATGTATAAAAAACAGAGGGGATCCTAATTAGTAAAAATGCATTCAAACATGATTAATTGGCAATCTTGGCACCAGCTGTAGAGAACCAAATGCTATATACTTTATTAGACAGACACTTGCAAGTTTACATCTGCTTCATGCTAAGAGAACATCTGCTTTACTCATTCAAACACTTTTCCAGTTTTACAGCAATTTATACTTTGCCTAGATTGTGCCAATGAAAATGTACACCAATAAAAGTTACCCTCTAAAGAATGCAAAACGAACAAATACTTCATATTTTAATTTGCATATGTTCCATAGGGAAAGCAATGTTGAGAGAATAAAAACATTTTCTCTGATGACGACAGAAAGAAGTGAAAAGATAAAAGAATTGTATTTTTAAGGAACTGTATAGCCCAAACCATTTACATAGTAGTTTATACAGCAATTTAACAGAAGCACTAAAAGGAAAATGCATCAAGAAAAAATGACGCTCACAATGGATGATTTGCATCCTCTGGCCACGCACAAAAGGTCACAAACCCTTTTGGACAAATAACACCCAATTTGTGATGGAAACCATATCATCAATTTTTAAAAATCAAATGTAAATAACTTTTGTTTATAAATTTGCCCCCCAATAACTAGGCTGCTGGTAGTGGGGAAGACATTGAAAGTTTAACCATAAATGTAATCTGTTTCAGACTTAAGTTAACAAATCATTTTACCATGAAACAGTAGCTCATGATAAGACAGCTGTTCTTGAAGTTCTATACTGGGAATCAGGCCCTTAGCAAACATATTTATGGCACATACATGGTTTATTGTCTGGTTAAATTCATGTCCATCTGTTAGAATGGAATATGCTTGCCCTGGAGTTGATTAAAGCTGTGACATGTGATAATTTCCAAGCAGTGTTTGTAGGTTAGACTATTGTTGAAGTGACATACTTCCACTGGGCTCACAATGAAGCAATCATTACTTTTGGTACTACTGTAGTTACCATTCTGTGGATCAACCCTATTTATTCTAAAGACTCCTTGCTTTGCAAGTGTATTCAATGAGAAGATATGCAAATTCTGTAATATCAGATAAGAAGAATAATAGTAGAAAATGTCAGCATAAGGAAAAAAGACTAAAAGAAAAAATTGAGTGACTTGAGTGCTTTTAGCCAAATGAGGAATAACCTTTCCTTACCACTGAACATTTATTTGCTGGGGAAATGAAAAGCTGTAAGAATTTAGTCCTCGATTCCAAGGGACTTATGTTTCAATAATAAAGAATAGTGTATTTTTTAAAAAGGAAAATGACTATTCAAGGAAAGACAGGCATCAATTAGTAGGAAAGAATAAACTATTAAACTAGCCTCCCCACTGGATTCTGTGCTTCTAATTGGTCTCTTCCTCCTCCAATCTATCTTCCTCATTCATTCATTCACACATTCATTCATTCACCAAACACCTATTGGCCCACAAGTGATAAGCATTCTTCTGGGAGATTCAGCAAGAAAAAAAGACACAAATCTCTGCCTTCATTGAATTTATAATCCAGAGCAGAGGGAGAAGAGAACAAACAAGTAAAATATAAAAAGTAAAGCAGAGAAGGGGATGGAGAAGGAAAGGGATGTTATCTTGAAGTGTGACCTTGAAGGTGGGCAGGGAAGGCCTCAGTGATGAAGTGACGATGGAAACCTGAAGAGGTGAAGTAGTGAACCATGTGGAAAAGAGCCTGCTGGTTAGTCGAACCACCCACATATACCTTGAAAGACAGTAAGTAAGGCAGTGTGGTATGAGTGGAGGAAACAAGGCAGCAGTAGTTAATAGGGTCAGGGAGGCAGTCAGGGCAGAAGTAGAGTCTGAGAGGTAATGTGGGGTCAGACTATCTAGTCCTGGTAGGTGACAAGGACTCTAGGCTTGAACTCTAAGCTAGGTGTGTGTACAGGGAGTTGGGGGAGCTCAGCAGCTTGGTTTCAGACATGTGAGTCTGAATGTGAAGGGTTTTGAGAAGAGACATAGCTGCTTTACATTTAAAAGAATCATACTGCCTGTTGTGCCCAGAATAGACCCTGAGGAAGGGCCAAGCAGGGAAAGCAACTAGAAGCTGTAATAACCCAGGTGAGATAAAGGTGGAAGCTGTGACAGGTGATCAGATTCTAGATATTGTCCAAGTAAAACTGATAGGATTTCCTGAGCGATTTAATATGGGGTATGAGAGAACCAGAATTCTTCAAGGACAGAAATCCTGAGCCACTAGAGGTAAGTTGTAATTTGAGATGGAGATTTAAAGAGAAACAGCTGAGACAGGGATGGTCAGGTGTTTGATTTTGAACCTGTTAAGTCTAAAATGCCCATTGGACATCCAAATGCAGAAGGTCACGTAGGTGGATGGATAGACAAGTCTGGAGTTAAGGGGAGAGGTTTGAGCAGGGGATAGATATTTGGGAGCCATTACCACATAGGTGGTACTTAAAGCTATAGGTAAGATTGTTTTTAGAAATGAGGGTGGACAGAAAAATATAGGAGCCTAGTCCTGGGGTTCTCTGCCAGTAAGAGGTCAGGAAGCTAAGGATTTGCCTATAAAGGAGCCAAAGGATCAGCTGGAGAGGTAGCAATAAATCCAGGAGAATGCGTGGCCTAGAGTCATGAAAACATGCTAATAGGTCAAGTAAAATGAAGATTGAGATATGACCGTAAATTTAGCAATGTGGAGGTCATCGGTAACATTCACTTGAACTTTTTAAGACCAGTGCCATGGCTGAATGCTGACTGGAGTGGGTTCAAGAGAGAGAATGGGAAGAGAGCTGTTCCTGCCTTTGACAAACCTTTTGGGGAGTTTGTCACCCATTTGGGGACAAACAAAAATTCTGTTAAGTTTTGGTGTTAAGGTGAGCAGGAAAATGGGACAGTGCTAAAAGAGAAAATGGGGCTAGAATAGACTTTTCCTCTCAGGATGGAAAAAAAAGCAACAGAATCAACTGCTAGAGTGATGTGATTACATAGAAAACTGGAAACAGGATTTTGCACACACGGTTGAGAAGAAAAGTCAGCATAGATGGGCGCAGATCCAGGCAGACTAATGCCTTCAGTTTGCTTCTACTTTATCAGTTAATGGTGTTCAGAATACACTACCCCAAAATATGGGCCTTGGCAGACTGAGTATTTTAAGCTGAAGGAATTTGAGAAATGGCAGATGCAGGAAGGGCTCTCTGACCTCTCCCTTCTCCCCTGAAGCAGGTCGTAAGATTCTTGTGAGAGGTGCTCTCCCTACACCTGGAGAAAAAGAACATCTTTATCTCCAAAGATGGAGGGAGGCTGAAAGGAATTGCAACAGGCCTTGCTAAATTCCCCCCAGTTCACTATCCTTTTGTCCTATTATGTTCTTCTAGGGCTTTCCACCCTTCAACAAATTTAGCATAAAAATGCTCAGGTTTAACCATTTCTTTGGGTCTTCATTTCCTTATGAAGGTTCTCATGTCACATAAAACTTGTATTAAATAAATTTGTATGCTTTACTCTTGTTAATATCTGTCTTCTGTCAGTTCAATTTATAGGATCCCAGCCAGAGAACCTAGGAAGGCAGAAGGAAAATGAATTTTTCCCTCTCCTATACAGTGAAACAGGAAGCAATACCATAAGCTCACAGTGATGACTGGGTAAGGTCTGGGGAAGAAAAGGTAACAGTCATTCAGGAGAGCTGGGGAGTAAAGTGTAAGCTGGGGAATAAAGACGAAGGGACTGTAATAGGAATGCCAGGCAGCACTTTTTAAAGGGGCACATTTGAGGTCTCCTTCCTTACTAATTAGACAAATTTTAAAATAAAATATTTGGGTTTCTGTATATTTAACTTTGTATTTAATCCCTGCTTTCTGAATTTTCTTATTGTTTGTAATAATTCTTCAGATTATTCTCTTGGGGTTTCCAGGTCATATCATCTGAAAATAATTTTACCTCTGCCTTTCCGAGTAATACTTTTGACTTCTTTTCGTGTTTGTGTACCTCCAAAGCACTGTTAAGCAGCAGTAGTAATAAAAAGGCTTCCGGTGCTGTGATATTTCCAGCCACATGTACTACTTAAATTCATTTAAAATTAAAAATTCAATTCATTGTTCCTGAGCATATTTGGCTAATGGCTACAGGGTCAGCACAGCACGGATAAAGAACTTTTCATCACAGAAAGTCCTATTGGATAGCATCGTTTAGTGTTGCCCTAATGAATAAAGTCTGTGCATTTGGTCTGAGATATATACATGCTTTACTAAAAAAAAAAGTGTGCATTTATTTTTCTTTTTAGGTTTTACTGAGATGGAATTCACATACCATACAATTCACTCAAATTGTACAATTCAATGGCTTCTGCTATATTCACAGTTATGCATACTTCACTACAATCAATTTTGGAACATTTTCATTATGCCAAAGAGAAACATGGCACCCCTGAGCTGTCACCTGCAACTCTCATGCGCTCCAGCATGAGGCAATCACTAATCTATTTCTGTCTCTTTACATTGGCCTATCCTTGACATTTCATACAAATGCAGTAATTCAAGATGTGACTCTTTGTGCCTGGCTTGTTTTCAAGATTCATCTATATAACACATATCAGTTATTTCAAAATTGCTGAGTAATACCTTATTGTATGGATATACCACATTTTATTTATCCATTCATCCACTGATGGACATTTAGGTTGTTTCCTCTTTTGGGCTATTATGAAAAATGCTGCTATGAACATTCATATACAAGTTTTTGTGAGGAAGTGTCTTCATTTTTCTTAGGAGAAGTGGTAGGATCATAGGTTAATTCTGTGTTTAACTGAGAACCTGCCAGACTATTTCCCAAATGGCTGTATCACTTTACATTCTGACCAGCAGCATAGGAGGGTTCAAATATCTCCATATCCTTGTCAAAGCACTTGCTAGTATCTTTTTATTATAGCTCTGCTATTGGGTGCAAAGTGCTATCTCTGTATTTTGATTTGAATTTTCCTGATAGCTAATGAGGTTAAGCATTTTCAAATGTGCCTACTGGCTATTTGTATACCATCTTTGGAGAAATGTCTATTCAAGTCCTTTCCTCATTTAAAAAATTACATTGTTTTTTTATGATTGAGTTGTAATAGATATTAAGACCCTTACCAGACATGATTTGTAAATATTTTCTCCCACTCTGAGTGCTGTCTTTTCACTTTTCTTAATAATGTACTTTGGGGCACAAAATTTTCTAATTTTGATGAAGTTCAGTTTAACTACCTTTCCTTTAGTCACTTGGCTTTTCGTGTTGTAACTAAGAAGGTTTGGCCTAACACAAGGCTATGAAGATTTATTCATATATTTTCTTCTAAAAGTTCTTGGTTTTGGCTCTTACATTTAGGTCTATGATCCATTTTGAGTTAATTTTTGCATATATTATGAGGAAGGGGTCCAACTTCACTCTTTTGCACATGAATATCTAGTTGTCACCAGACCATTTGTACAAAAGATTATTCTTTCTCCACTTGTCTTGGTACCCTTGTTGAAAATCAACTGACCATAAATGTAAAGGTTTATTTCTGGACTCTCCAAACTATTCTGTTGATCTATATATATATCCTTATGCTAGTGCCACACTGTCTTGATTATTGTATACTTTTATTAAGTTTTGAAATCAGGGAGTGTGAGTCTTCCAACTCTGTTCTTTTTAAAAATTGTTTAGACTATTTTGGCCCCTTTGAGTTTGCATATAAATTTTGGGACTAGCTTGTCAATTTCTTAAAAAAAAAATCCACCTAGGATTCTGAGAGGGAGCATCTTGAATCTGTAGACCAATTTGGGGAGTACTGCCATCTTAACAATATTGTCTTCCAATTCATGAACATGGCTTTAGTTTTATACCTCTTTTATTAAATTTATTCCTAAGCACTTCATTCTTTTGTTGTTTGTAAATGAAATTGTTTTCTTAATTTCATTGTTGGTTTTGCTCATTGCTATAAACATAATTTTTGTATATTGCTCTTAAAACCTGCAACCTTGATAAACTCATTTATTAGTTCTAATAGTTTTTTTAATGGATTCTATATAAAAGATCAGGTCATGTCAAACAGAGACAGTTCTATTTCTTCCTTTCCAATTTAGATGCCTTTCATTTTCTTGCCTAATTTCCCTGACTAGATCCTCCAGTACAATGTTAAATACAAATGGCTAGAGCAGATGTCTGTGTCTTATTTCTGATCTTAAGAGGAAAGCTTCCAATCTTTTACCATTAAGTATGATGTTAGCTGTGGGTTTCGGTAGGTGCCTTTTTTGAGACTAAAGCTCTCCTCTACTTTTAGTTTGTTGAATGTTTTTTTATCATGAAGTGTTGTCAAATTTTGTGACATGCTTTTTTGTGTCTTTTGATATAATCAAATGGTTTTTGTCTTTTATTCTACTAATATGGCTGGCTCATCCACTGCAAACTCATTCTTATTTTGAGTTATATATGTTACAAGGAAATGATGTTTGAATTTTTTTCAAATACCTCCTTTGCATCTTTTATAGTACTAACAAGCCAGTATAGTAATAGATTTCCCAACAATTTCCGTTGCATTCTTGGCGTAAAAATGACTTTTTCCTGCTGTGTCATGCTTTTAATGTGTTACTGGATTCTCTTTACTAGTATTAATTAGGATTTTTGGTTCAATATACATAAGTGGGATTAGTCTCTGAGTTTTGTTTTTTCGTATTATCTAGATTATATACAGTTGATTCTCATTATTCATCGATTTATTTGTAAATTTGCTTACTAGCTAAAATTTATTTGTAACAACAAAACTGACAGAATCAATTGCTGTGCTTTTGCAGTCCTGTGCAGAGTGTTGAAAAATCTGAGTCACCTGATGTGCATGGTTCCCAACTGTGATCTGCCTCTTGTTTCAGCTCTCACACAGAGATAATCTATCAGAGGATGAAGGCAGTAACACAGGGCAGCACAGTGGAGGAAGCCCCAGCTCTGGGGCAAGGGGGATGGGGTTTGAATCCCAACTCTGTTAGTGGGGCAGCCTCAGGCAAGTCACTTAACATTTCTAAGCCTCATTTTCTCTTTTGTAAAATAAACAGAGGCTGCCAGGAGTTTTTAGGATTTAAGATAATAACCATGTATGATACATGTGTGTATGTATTACATGTACCTATTTTCCCAGCAGTAATTCAGTGTTCTCAGTGACTTTATAGAATATAACTGCTGGGAATAAAGAGAACGTAACTGCTAGTAATAATATAGTTATATTCTGATCCTCAGTTTTGGTGTGTTATGCCTGATTTATAAGAATAATTTGGAAGTCTTTCTCTTTGGTGTTCTAGAATAGCTCAAATAATTGGAGTATTTTGGATCTTCAAGAGTTTGGTAAAATTCCTCCATAAAATCAATGAGGTCTGATACTTGTAGGGGTGAGGGATAGGTGGCTCTTTATCAAGCTTTCTCTATCAGATCTGTAGAAATAATTGTGTTTTCTGGGGCCAGTTTTGGTAATTTATATTATTCTAGAATATTATACATTTCATCCCTTCATAATTTGCATAGAATCAAACAAAACAGTCTCCTGCAGCTCTTTACTGTTATGGTCTCTGTTTCTACTACCATATCGAAGGATCTCTGCAGTTATTTGTTATTTTTTATTTGGGATATTTGTACTCCCTATCCCATTTTTTTCTTTAGTTTTCACCCCCAAAAATATTCGTTCATTTATTAAATGTTTCCCTACCTTGTAGTTGATTAATTTCTCCTCTACCTTTATGCCTCCTCTGTTGCTACATCATTTATTTTCTAATTTTATAAGTGGAATAATTTATTTGTTTATTCATTCTTACTTCATAATATAGTATTTAAAAGTGTTAGGCAGGAAAACAGATATGAGCGGGGTGGAAAGAGAATAAGGCCAGTAAAGCCCCCTAGAAGGGATTCAATGAGTTAACCAGTGAAAAATAGAAAGCTCAGAAGGCCAGGAGCAACTTGGCCTAGAAGTCTGAATACTCCCCAGATAAAAAAAGTATCTCACCATCGCCTATCCTTTCATTGTGTCAATTAGCACATACCATTGTAAGATTTACTTTAGCTGGCTCAGAGGCCCAGCTTATTCATGAAGAATTCTATCTTAAAGCTAAGACTGCATTTTAATCAAACGGATGGTGGCTCAGCCCACATCAGAGGCAAGGCAGGCAGTCTTGCCTGGTGAGCTTCCACACAGAAGCTGATATCCTGAAGGGAATCAAAGCAGTAGATTTCTTGTGTTAGGTTAAAAAAAGAAGAAACCTAATATTTTATCAAAGATGAACATTCTGAGGCCATTTGGCAGGTCCACAACTGGCCCTTTGTCACTTTCCTGAAAATCCTCAACTGCCTATAAAGCCCCAGACCCTAAAACCTTAGGTGCGCTCCTCTCTCTGAGGTTGCCCACACTTTCTAAGTGTGTAACTTTAATAAAACTCTTTCCCAACCTTTCAGTGCGCTCTTCTCTCTGAGGTCACCGCAACTTTCTAGGTGGGTGCAGCCTTAAAACTTTATCTCAATCTTTCAGCGTGCCTCTTCTATGAGGTACCTCACACTCCCCTTTCTCCAAGTGTGCCCTTGCTCTCTTTATATAAAGCTTAAACCTTTCAGGGAGCCTCTCCTCCCTGAGGTCGTCCGCACTTTTTCTCTCTTTAAGTAACTTTAAATAAAACCTTTACTCTGCTTCACTACTGTGTCTCTGCCCTTCAATTCTTTGTTGCAGCAGGGACAAGAACCAAGGAAAATACACAACGCCCCCCCCCCCCAACAAAGGCATAAATTTTCTTCTGAGTACTGCTTTAGCTGTATTCC
Organism: Smutsia gigantea; assembly: GCA_032199065.1. NCBI lineage: Eukaryota > Metazoa > Chordata > Mammalia > Pholidota > Manidae > Smutsia > Smutsia gigantea. The sequence continues at coordinate 10,776 of JAVSCE010009380.1, read as the reverse complement.
ATATCCTGAATATGGTTTCCATCAGTTTCTAGATTTAACTTATAATTTCTATAAATTGTTTTAATTTCCTCTGTGACCCAGATGAAATTTTTTATTTAAGAAATATTTTTAGACTTCCAGGAAGTAATTTTTCTTAACTAGTTAGCTCTGATTTTTATTTTAATGAATGAATAAATTAACAAAAGAAGACACTGTGAGTACAGGTCATTCTCAAGTCAGGAACAAGCCAAGATTATGCACTTATCACATTGTGATTAGAGAATATTGTCCACATAATTTCTATATTTTTGGATTTGAGATTTTCTTAATGGCTTAATATGTCAATATTTTATTGAATGTTCTGCAGATTTTTGACTAGAACATATATTCTTTCTTTAGATATTGATAAATTATATGACATTCATTATTGTCCCTAATTCTTCTATATCCCTATTTTTGTCCACCTGTTTTTGAACTGAGAAAGAATGAAAAACTCAATACTTAGGTGTTTCTGTATTTTTGTAATTGTATTTCCTATGGTTTTTGCTTTATGAATACTGATGCTAAGTTATTTGTAGCATGGATAGTTTTATCTATGGTCTGCTATTTTATCATTGAAAAATTGCCCTTCTTTCTTTAACATTTTGTGTGATACATTCTTTTCCCTTCTTGCATTTATTTAGTAAGTCCTTATCCACACCTTTGGTCTAATCCTTCTAAGTAAATTTGTTCTGGGAGGATCACATAGCATGTGATTTGGATCTTGCTTTACAATCCAGAGTTTTTATTAGGTGAGTAAAGTACAAGTGTATTTATTTATACAAGAATATTTGGATATATTTGTTAATACATTTTGTGTCAGGTTTTTATCACTCTTTAGAACAATCCTTTACTATGTGACCTGTGTCTGCTTGTTTCTGCATGTGTGTCTTTTAATTTGGAAGATTTATGTTTTTTGTTCTGAAGGTACCTTTATAACTTCACAGGATAACTTAATCCTTTATTTCTATGTATAGTATCTACTGAAATTTATACTACTCTGCCCAATTTGACTTGGTATTTTCTTGGAATTTTCTTTTGTATACTATATATCCAATTCTTGACCTATTTTAAAACAAAACTCCTTCACTCTTTGAATTCATCTTCCATGGAGGCAAATGTTTTATTTCATTTATTTGTTAATGTATCATGTTTAGTCATAATCTTCATGTCTCTGCTGTAAAATTTTTCTGGTGGCTGTTTTTTACCTCTCATTTGTTCTTGTCTTTCTCTTCCCTTTTTTTCTTGCAGTATCATTGTACAGATCTTGTGCTAGTTCCTTTCGATTACCAATCATTTCTGAGTGTGGCAAGTTCTTAGTAAACCAGCTACTTGCAGGAAATTCATGTGGGAAGAAGCCACAGCCTTAACTCAGGACACCAAGAATTTTCCTTGTGATAAAGTATGGTTTACAAGAATGAGATCCTTAGTCTTTTCTTCATTTTAGTCAACTGAGATTGGTAGCCTTGGGGCTATTCAAGATGCAAGTTTCCTCTCTAGCCCAGTCTTCTTAAATTCCACTTTTACAAAAATAGCTTGTCTCTGTGACTACTCCCATTACCCTGCCTACCTTGCTACTCTTTCATACCAAAGTATATTTAGGGAAGCTTCTGTCAAACCTCTTTACATGTAGCCCATGGTCCTACCCAGGGGACCTTTGGTCTTACTCTTCAGGATATGATTAACAACTGTGAAAAACTAGGCTTTGTGGCATCATCTGAGATCTGCAGCCCTGAGGCTCCTATCTTGGCACTGTTCAACACTCCTCTCAGTTTCTCTATTTTTGACAGCCCTTTCTCATATATTGTGGATTACAGACCTCTCTTAGCTTCATCAAAAATCGAATCTGTTTTTCACTTTCCTTAAATGCTCTGAGGTAATTCTGAAAAAAGGGACTGACATCTTTACACTGCCATTTTAAAACAAGAAGTAAAGTAAGCAATTTTAGGGATCTAACCACACAATTAGAAACAATCTAACCAAAATTGGGAGCATAAGAATAGTAAAATAACTGAGAGTATAACAATTTAAAAATATTAAATTATATAACTGTAATTTTTTACATAATAATTATTAAAGTTTTTGAAACTATATAACTGTGGAAAAAGAACATGATATATCTGATTATAAAAACTATATTGGGATCATAAATAAGTAAAATACATACACATATAGGATGAAGAATGGAAGGGAACAATGAAATCTGGTTTTTGTTAAAGGTAATGAATACTCAGTAATGTCTTTCATTTAAAAATTTTGTCGTCAAAGTACAGTCTGTGAAATAAAAAATACATGTTCAAAATATAAAAAGAACCAAGACCATATAGGTTTTTACTCTAGCATCTACAAAATACAAATTAAAAATGCACTGACTGGTTCCCCACTTGCCAGTACTAACTATATCCTACCCCTGAAGGCAAGCTCCAAAAGTTGTATCCTTCTGCTTTAGTTCCAACCTAGATCTTTTATAGCAGCCAGTCATCTCCCCATCTTTCCTACCTTCCCAACTTGCCTCACCCCAAGACGTTGACTCTACTTCAAGTAGACCATTAGTATCACTGTAGACCACTGCTGATGTACCGTGCACCAGGGGAGTACAGCAAGTACGAGCGTGGGCTTTGAACTCTTTTAGTCTGTTTTGCTTTCAGAAAGGGCAACCAAAAAAGCAGGCTGCATTTAAAGGACACTTTAGAGTCAAAATGTTTGGGTTTTGGAGACAACCAGATTAGATACTTGTAAAATGCACCTAAAATAGTGCCAAACACATAGCAGACATTCAATAATGGGTATTCTTAAAAAATCTTATATATTTTTCCAATTTCCCACCAACGGAAATATAACACAATGGTTAAGACAGTAAGAAAAGAACTTTCTAATTAAAAAAATATGCTAGGATAGGATACTACATACATACTTTCTATGAGCATTTAAAACCAACATCTTCTACAGCTTTCAAGTTGCTCTGTTCCAAGGTTCTCATGTTTCAAATACTAACATTGCTATGAACACTTAGAAAATAATTTTGAATGCACAGACTCAGTGTGTGATTTGTTTACTTTATAGGCAATATTTTTACTCTCTGCATAATTGCAGCTAATTCAAAGTATTCAAGAGAAGATCAAAGTATTTTCATAAAAAACTAGCCTAGCAATTTTGGTAAGTTACCACAAATACAAAAGGACAACAGATTTACACTTCTCAAATATTCCCAACATCCTCCATTATAAAAATGGTGTAAATTATAGGACAAAATTTATAAAGGCATATTAAAGCTGAAAATGAGATTTTCCTTTGGTGAAGTAATGTCTCTGATCAGTAATGCCTCCGATTTTCATTGGTTATTCAGAGATAATATACACATATTTTTTAATTACATAAAATTTAAAATTTAGTTCCTCAGTTGCACTAGCTACATTTCATGTGTTCAATAGCTACACTGGACTTGTGGCTACTGTAGTGGACAGTACAGACAGATCATTTTCTTCACTGCAGAGAGTTCTATTGGAGAGCACTGGGTTTATGTCATCTTAAGATAAAAAATAAGTCAAATGCCTATGCTAGAGGTATCATCAAGTTTGAGAAACAGAACATCTAAGGATTCTTCTGGGATACACACACATGCACCCACATACACACACACACATGCACATACATCTGCTCTGTAAGATATTGCTTGAATAAAGGGGAAAAAATGCAGTGAGACTGAGCTCAATTGTAAGTTTCAGGGGATGGGTGGTGAGGAGAAACCTGTCAGAGCACCAGCCTGTTTTATAGCTTCTCCCAGATGGTAGATGAGGCACAGGCAGAAACTAGCCTAGGGTCTCTTTCTCACTGTACACACTCCTCAAACAGTCATGCCCACATATCTAAAAGCTGGTAATATGAAAATGTCCATTTCCAACACAGATGGAACTCCTGCCTTTGGATCCATAAATCCAGCTTCCTTTACTCTACATCTCTACTTGCACTGTTTTTACAATGACTCACTGTAAAACAACATATCAAAACCAGAACCTATCTTTTCCTGAATTGCTGCCCCCTGTGTAATAAAGAATTTGGCTGGTCTTTGTCCCCAGTTCCTGGGAGGTGGCCAATAAACCCTCAAATTTCCCGAATGAAAAGAGTATCTTTGTTATTCATGGTAGACTCCTCAGGACCCATATCAGATAGTCTGTGCTAAGAAGATATCTCAGGATGGAGGCTGGCCATGACCACCATGTGATCACAGGGCTGGGCTTTTAGGCCAGCTGTTATCAGCAACCTCTGGGGAGTAGTGGGGGACTGTGCCCTCAACCTATGAGTTTGGCTGAACTCCGGACAGTTGGTGTCAGAAGTTATTGGACCCTCCAGATCTGCTCCTGCTGCAGGGTTCATTATCACAGTGAATGGCATAGATACCCATCTATTCATCTGCTCATGGCAGAAGGCAGGTCATTACTGGTGATTCTTCCCTCTCAGTCGTCCTCCACACAAATGATCAATCAACACAGCCTTCAAAGTCTACCACCAAAAAAGCTCTGACTCTGTCCACTTCTTTCCTACTTCTGTCCAGGCTACAGAATCCTACATGTTCTGGTCTTTTCCTCCCTTTTACCATTCTCCTCATTGCTTATTAAATTCTGGCCACATGTGCTTTCTCTCTGGTACTTGACGAGTTTATTTCTACTTTAGAGCCTTTTACTTGTTGCTCCGTCTGCTTAGAATGGCATCACAGGCCTTAGCATGGCTGGTTCCTTCTTATCACTTAAGTCTAGGTATATAGGTTAAGGCATCCTCAAAATGATCTGCTTTTCCTCCCAATTTCAGGTAGCTGCTCAGTAACTATCTCATCACCCTGTTTGATTTTTTACCACAGTACTTATTTCTTGGTTTCTGGCTTTTTTAATCTCATCAGAATTAAGTTCCATTTCATATTCAAATGCTGTATTCTTGGGGCCTAGGTCAGTGTCAGGGACACATAAGATAATCATTTACTGAATGTCTAAATTCGGTATTCAGATATTACTGAACCCAAGGAACTGGATTCTTTTGGTGGTTTCCTCTCACTGTAGTTTTGCCCTAAAGTGCATTCTCCACACTGTAGCCTGAGCCATCTTTGTAAGATACCAATATGATGACATCACTGCTTCATTAAAAACAGAGCTCATTCCTATGTTCAAAGAAAGCTCGAAGCACAGAGGAAACGTCCCTTTGTGATCTGGCCTCTGTTTACCATTCCGAACATGTTCCTCTCCCCATCTATTCTCCAGCCAGGCTGAACTACACCTATACCTTAAGCACTCTAGACTCTCTCACCCCTCAAATTTCCTATACATGTCTGTTCCCTGTGACATTCACCTTTCTAATTTGCCTGATTAAAGCTTCTCATCCTTCAGGTCTCCTTAACCATCACTTCCTACAGAAAACCTTCCCTAATCTTCCAAAATTGGGTTAGGCTATCGCTCCTGTCTGCCTCCACAATACTCCATCTCACCCCATCACAGTCCTGATTTTGTCTGCCTGTATCCGCCTCAAAGAGTGTAAGCTCCTTGGAGGTAGGGGCCTTGTTTTATTTGGTGGTTTTGCTACCACTGAACACAGTGCTTCCTTGCAAACTGTACATGTTCAATATATATTTATTGTATTAAATTATTACACTGGAATATGTGCTGGCAAATTGAGAAGTCTTCATTATTCCTTCCATGTTCCCCACAGTGTTTAAATATTATCCACAGAAAACGTGCTCAATAAGTACCAGTTAGAAGTATAATAACTTCCTTAACCTGGTAAGAGTAAAGAGGGAAAAATCAAGGATGCTCAGGTTTCTTGATGATGAGGTACATTTATTTAAGGATATTAGCAAAGCCACTTGTAAGTTTTAAAGAGCTAAACATATAGTTTAAACAAGTTATGTGATATCTCTCAGCACATCTCCTTATTACAGTTACTAGCATTAAATTTCATCTATATGTCCACACAGGGATATTGCAACATTTATTCAAAATAGTTAATAAATATTCATTAAATTGTGTAATTTTAGGGAATCTGTGTACAAGCACTCCATTTTAAAGAAATATAGGTAAGTAAAATTTTTCTTGTTAAGAAAAACTACCAACTGTCACTGAAAGGTAAGAATTATTATTCTTTGGTACCATGACAATGTGCATAAATATATACACACAGATATATACTGTATCTATAAAGTAGTATGACACTTTTAAAATAAACATATTAGAAATTATTCATATAAATTACATTTGTCATCCAAAGTAATCTCCATTGGAGACTCATTCCAGTAAAAGAACCAAAACTCAAAAATATTTTGGGAAACCCTCTTTGGAAATTGTCTTTAGAGTCTGCATTGATTTGTTTGAATATTCTCACAGATGACAATCTTTGACTTGAAGGTGAATTTTACCTTTTTAAGCAACTAGTCATTAGAAGCCATGGTAGTAAATAAGAGCAAAGATCCTAACAATTTGGATCAACTATAAGATATATTTGGATGAAAAACACTGGCAACGTACATTGTTTTGTATCAAAAACACTTATAATGAGTCAGTTTCCTTGTGTGATGTACTTGTTCTGAAAATAGTGCCAAATTAAAGACAATAAGAAATGTTTTAAAAGAGACAAAGAAGAAAGACAAGGAAAATGATGTTTAAAAGTCATACCCTCTTAAGAATGTGATGAAAATTATGGCTCCTTTATTATTCACAATAGCTAATATATGGAATAAACCTAAGTGGCCATCAATAGATGAATGGATAAAGAAAATGTGGTACATATACACAATGGAATATTACTTAGCCACAAAAAGAATGAAATCTGGGACTCTCTTGCCCCTCCTGGCATGAGCCAGGAGCTCTCTCCCTTCACTTTATTTCTAAATAAAAGCCTGAAAAAAAAAAGAATGAAATCTTGCCACTTGTGACAACATGGATGGATCTAGAGGGTATTATGCTAAGTGAAATACATCACACAGAGAAAGATAAATTCCATATCTTTATATGTGCAATCTAAAAAATAAAACAAAACAGAAATAGACTCAAACACAGAGAACAGATTGGTGGTTGCCATAGGGGAGAGGGAGGGGGGATGGGCAAACCAGGTGAAAGGGATAAATAGGTTAAAAAATACTTTTAGGTTTGATGATTGTAATATGGTTCTGCTTTGGAGATCTGGGTGAAGATTATTTGGGCATTCTTTGTATTACTTTTACAATGTTTCGTTGGCTCTGGAATTATTTCAAAACAAAAAGGTTAAAAAATATATATGCATATATAAGCTAAACAAAAAAACCTGATCACAGTATCAAAAAAATTAAAAAGTATGGCTCCTTTCCCCAGAAAAATAATGACTCCTCACCCCACCCCCAATTTACATGTAATATTAAAGGTACAAACACATTGAGATCATCTATGGAGATCCATAGATTCCATGGTTTAGAGCAGTGGCTTTTGATTTTTTTTTTTTACTGTACCTGACAGAAAAAAAAAATGTATACTGTGACCCAGTATATACATACAATTAAAATAAAAATTTCACAATTCTCAACCCTAGTACATGTGCTAGTACTTTTACTTCACTAAGAAAAATGCTACTCATGCTCTACTGCACCAAAATCACAATCCATAGTTTGAAAAATACTGATTTAGTGTAACTGCTACAAAACTAGAGTAAGTTAATGAAAATGAAAACACCCAATTGACTACAAAAATTCTCATTACAAAGTTCTGCGTAAAAACACAGAGTTTTTACTCTATAGCCAAACCTTTTAAAAGATTGGATTCTTTATAGCAAAACTGCACTGTTTTAGTCATTCATCTGTATGGCTACCTCCTGGAGATACTGATAACTAAGTCACACAACAGTTAGGGAAACTTCATACCTTAATATTAGAAAACCATAAATCATTTTCATGTAAAGTGGCCAAGTAGACAGAGGTAAGAAGTCCAATGCAAAGGGCAATGGTTCCACCAACTGTAAATGACAGAATCTTCCATAATCTTCTATTGGTACAACCTTTAAGAAAAATGAAACAGGTAAATAACTCAGTACAGAATTTAGAATTTTAAGAGTTCTACTTCACACTATCAAGTATGCTAAGTTCTAGTTGCCTGTCATTCATGAAGCTTTCCCTGTCCCTAGCAGATAGATAGGGCTCTTTTCTGATTCCACAGACTTGTTTTCATGCTTTTATTAGTTTTACCCTGCTGTAATTAACTGGTCACTTGTCCACTTTGCCAACAAGTGTGTGAGCTTCTTGAGGATAAGTACGTTATCTTATTCGTTTTAATACAAAAAGGGCTTGTGTTTGGCCTACTTCTGGTTTAACTATAAGCATTGTTAAATGGAGGAATAAATGGGTTACATGTCTAGAATATAAACAGTCTCTTCGATCTAATTACAATTTGTGGTGTATTCATTAAAAGATACCAAAAAGCCTGATTACTTAAATTTAAAAACCCACAGGAAAAGAAATCCATCATAGTTCAAGGGGCATATAAACTAGGCAAAATATTTATAGCACATAGAAGAAAGCTTAAATATCCTTAATATAGGATAAATACCTTCAGGATAATAAAAAACAATGAATATTCCATAGGAAACAGAGTAAGAACATGAATATGCAATGCACAGAATAAAAAAAGGGCAATAAACTTTGACAGGAAAAAAAAGGTTCTAATTCATTAGTATTAAAGAAATGCAAAACAAAACACTAAGCTCTAACTATTAAAATGTTGGCCAATTTGATAGCTTAAAAATGCTAATACTATCTTTTGGTAAGGGTACCAAAAAACCCAAATTTTTCAAGCACTGCCATTAGAAAAATAAATTGGTACCTCTCTGGAATGCAACATAGGGAGTAAAAGCCACCAAAGTAATCATACCATTTGACTAAATTTAGGCATATGCCACAAATAAATAAGGTTTTAAACAAACATTTGGCCAAAGGATATTTATCACAGTTCTGTTTGTACAGGTAAAGGGTTAAAATTCATTTAAGTATTCAACCAGGAATTAAATAAATTATGCTATAGCTACACAATGACTATACATTGACAATATTTTAAAAATACACTGATATGTTTATAATACCATAAGAGAAATATAGCAAGATAAAAAAAGCTAGGGTCTCAATGTTGCAAAACTATGAATCCTTGAAGGTATGTAGTGCAGAGAGTGACATTTAGACAGCAAGAGAAAGTGTCATAGGTAGTAGTTTCAGGATGGGTGGGTTTTGGGGAATATTTTTTTTCTGTTTTTTGTTTTTCTTTATTTTTCCTGACATGAATAAATACTGTTTTGGTAAAATGAACAATCCTTAAAGTTATGTATTAATTTAAAAAACAAATTTGAATTTGCATTGTCCAAAACTGCTAAGTTGGATGGCATGACTTCTTAATACAGATTAACTTTATTTTATAAAACTGTTCCCCCAAATTACTTTGCTAGCTCTGCCTGGTAAGAATTAACATGGCTGCAATTAATGTGAATTCTGTCAGATATCCAAAATAGTTGATGGACATGGAATTTTTCATGCCTACTTTTAAAAATCTTGACAGCGCTTAGTTAAGAAAGCAACTCTGAAAGCAGTAAGTTGGTAATTAATGTCATCTGATGAATGGCTTTGCAAGAGTCTTCAGTGTTACATAAACAACTTACCAAATTCTAACCACTTTTCCCACAAGAAAAAAGCAAAGGAGAAAATTTCAGGAATTTGACTAAAAATAAATTTAAAATGTTTGAGTCATCTTTCAACACTTTATTAAAATGAGAAACTCACTCAGAGTAAGGCTGTATAGTGTCAACAGCATACACAAACCAGAAAAATTAGAAACAGACTAAAATCTGAACAGTGTGGGAGAAAGCATACTCTACAAAGTCAGGATCAGACTGTTATAAGCAAAAGCTACTTACTGAATAAGAGGTGAGAAGCAAGGGGTTCTACTCAGAGCTCTTTCATCCTTTATCCAATCATAACTGTCAAGCCAATATTACCAAAATGTAGTCAAATTATTTGTTAAACTAAAAATCAGGGTATTAGAACAAGGTTCCTCAACTGTTAGGTCTCACTGAAATTTTATCCTATTAGACTATGATATTTTCATATGCAGAAATAAAAGCAACCTCCTAAAATGTTGCTTTAATTTAAATCACCTACCAGATGGCAATTTATTTTCCAACTTCACATTTTCTTCTTGTGCTGCATAATCCTCAGAAACTTCTGTGGTTTTTATTCCTTTTCTTTGCCTGATGGATATCATGGTGTTAAAGACTTATATGCATTGTCCTTCCAAAAGCTCCTACAAACAACAGTGAAGTCAGTTGCCATCCATATGCAGTAACCTCCCTCCTGAAAACATCCTGTGCTTAAGTGAATTTACTTGAGCGTATTCCCTCGCTTAGCATGCCATCCCATTTTCCCATCTTAACTAGCCTTCAAAGCTACTCTCAAAGACACAACACAAATATTTACTTAATATTAACACACCATATTTATGAAATGCCTGTTTTACAGCAGGCACTACCAAGAGTTAGGAATACAGGTTAAGCATCCCAGACAAGCCCCTGTCCTTCTTCCAGGAAGTCTCCTTTCTTTGGATGCGCCAGCCCCTGCTGATCCTTTTCTTTCCAGAGCCATAGTAGTTACCATAAAATGTATCACATAATTATGTAGTTTTATATTCTTTTCCACAGTTCTGTATTACGTGAGAGGTATTCAGTAGTAAATCTGATAGACTGATTTTGAAGAATTGAAATACTGTTTTGTCT